>PVJI01003385.1:0-125004 GCA_004026765.1 Micronycteris hirsuta
CTGGGATCCTCTTGTGCCCTCCAACTCTAAAGAGTTGTAAAGAATTTCTAAGAAAAATAAAATCTGGGAAGAGATTCCCTTAAAATCTTAGGAAGTTCCAAAATTTCAAGTTCTAAATATTCCTTTTATAAAAAAAGTTCAAAAAACATATACACACAAAGCCATAGTCTCCCAAACTTTTGAAACTTTCCACATTTCCTACCAAAATTAATCTCATATCACTAAAAAGTCAGATCTCTAACAATAGATAAAAGGAAATATTGTTCTACTTTTTCTTAGGCCATTTTCTGTCTGTATTATTTGACTTTTTCTATTTTTATGGCAACCTCTACTTTATATGGCAAAAATACACTTGACTTGCTTAATTAGAAAGAGTTGGAAACTTACAATCATTGGCACAATACTTCATTCACTTTGTGTGTAATTTCCAATGGTAATCATCCCTCTGTCTTCTCTTGACCGATTGCCTCAGAATAAACTTTAACTCATCATAGAGTACCAAGAAGCATTATGTGCCAAAATTAATGCACCTGTAGTACAAGACACAGCCAGAGAAAAATAACTATTCATATAACAGCATTTGGAATTATTCCTTGACTTATTTTTGTTTAGTTTGAACACAAAAATTTTGACTATAATAGAGAAAGATCGATCATTCTAGTTATGCTTATGTTGAAAATGCTAAAATAGTTACGCCTCTTGAGACCCTATGAAAAGAATGAAACACTATTTACTCTAAAATTGTATAAACAACAGTGAAAGAAAATCCTTGGACTTTGACACTGTCCAGTTTTCTCCCTTAGAAGCAAATAAGAATTGGCCATCAGATGAGATGTGAGAATTTTCTTCTGCTGAGCAGGATCCTGATCTTTGTGATCTTTGATAGCATCCAAGAGTAGATTCCCAGGCAGTCCTTGCTCTGCTTGTGCCTTCCCTCAGAGACCCATGCGTTTTGTATTCACTGTTTCAAAATATGTTCTTATCATTTGCTTGTATACATTTTTCATACAAAAAAGCTATATAATACTTATGTGCCATCTTCTTATCTGTGTAGTCCAAAGCTTTTCTTTCTGTTCTTAGTGATAATTGCATTCTATATTCAGGTAATGATACTGGGAGAGGACTTTTTAAGCCTTTTTGGTGAAAAACTCTTCCTGCATAGGTCTGAACTGAAAATGGATTTAGTGATATTTTTGTGTGAGAAGTACAAAGCCTTATTACTAAGGCAAAATCAGCCAATTGAAACAACCTGTAATACTACTACCTCAGAATAACCACTATTAATATTTTGTGTATATTTTAGTATATTTTGATAAAAATATAAGCATTTGTTTAATAAAAAATTAAATTCTTCCTCAGGTGTGTTTGATAGCCTGCTTTTTATAAGAATGATGTATCAAGAACATTTTTCATTTCATTAAATACACTTTTGCAATGTATATTTTTTTGAATTTCATGCACTTTGACTTTTTTCCTACATTTATTCTTTTTGTGACACTCTAGTGTTTTTTATATCCATATTTCTAACTACATCATTTTCTTGTGCCTGAATACTTTCTTTAACATTATTTTTTATGATTTTGTTACTGTAGTTCAAGTACAGTTGTCTCCATTTCCCCCACCCATGCCCCCCTGCCCCACCCTCACCTGCCTCCCACTCTTGTCCATGTGCCCTTTATTTTTCTTTTTAACTTAATTAATTTATTTTTGTATTGTTGTTCAAGTACAGTTTTCTGCCTTTTCCCCCCACCCCTCCCCACCACCCCAGCCTTTCAGGCCTCCCTCCCCTGTTTCCACCCCCACTTGTTATGGCTCATATGTCCAATATAATTGTTCCTGTAAACCCTTCACCCTTTTCCCCCATTATCCTCCCACCCCCTCCCCTCTGGTCTCTGTCAGCCTGTTCTCAATTTCAATGTCTTGGGCTATGCTTTACTTGCTTTTTTTTGTTTTGTTAATTAGGTTCCTGTTAATGGTGAGATCATATGGTATTTGTCTTTCATGCCTGGCTTATTGCACTTTGACTTTAAATAAAGCTCTTCAAAGTAGAACCTAATCAACAAAACAAACAAGCAAGCAAAATATAACCAGAGACATTGAAATAAGGAGCAAACTGACAGTAGCAAGAGGGGAGAGAGAGGAGGGTAATGGGGAAAGAAGGGGAAGGGTCATCAAGGAACATGTATAAAGGACCCATGGACAAAGCCATAGGGGGTAGGATTGAGGTGAAAGGTGGGGGTGGGTGGGATGGGGGAGAATGGTGGGGGGAAATGGAGACAACTGTGCCTGGACAACAATTTTTTAAATTACATTAAAAAATTAGGGGGACAAACTTAAGTCTACATACCAGCAAACTTGGGATATTGATGAAATGAACAGATTGCCAGTTTAGGCAGGACCTTAGTTCACCAAGTCCCCAAAGACTATTCCAAATTGATTCCCCAATTAAGCCAACCAGTTTCTGAGTAGAAATGGCCACTTCCTCATCAGAGCTCAAGGTGCTAGAAACCGAAAAGAGAGTTTAAAAGAATATATTAATGTTTAATCTGAAGGTAGCATCTTTCTAAATTTAATTATAGTTGACATACATTACATTAGTTTTAGGTTTACAACAAAGTGTTTTGATATTTTTATACATTATGAAATGATCCACTGTAAATCTGGTTACCATCTGTCACCATACAAGATATCACAGTATTGGTGATGATGTCCCCATGCTGTACTAAATGTAGAATATTTTTAACCTTTATTTTATTGGTCCAGATTCAGTAGCAGACAATAGAATCTACTGTGGCTTTTGTAAACACAAAGGGCTTTATCAAAGGGAAATGAAGGCTTATGAAACCTGTGGGTGAGTTGAAATAATAGATTTTAGACTTTATTTGAAGTGAGAACACCCAAACACAAATTATTAAACTATCACACCAAGGTAAGTAGTGCCTCTTCTGTGGCTCCTCCAGATGCTATATTCAGGAAGTTTTCATTGCTGCTCACTGGTCCTGAACCATGGTACATCTGATATAAGACTATTCTGAATAAAGGAAGCCTCTCACCCTCCTGCACAACATCCATGAAGCTAGTGATTGAACACTGGGGCCTTTGCTAACACTGCTGCCAATCAACAAAATGCCTCCAGTCTCTCTTTTTCTTTCTAAATCTATCAGAAGTATTGCGATTGGAGAAATTTAAATTACATCTGAAAATATAACTACAAAGAAGTCTTGGAAATGTTGTTTATAGCTTTATCACCTTGGTATTATAAGAAAGTATGCTAGAAGGAACATGAAATGTAATTTCAGTACTAATCCACGATATCCACAATTTAGGATGCTTTCCAACATGTTGATAGTAAGAAATCCATAGACCAGTTTTTCTTATCCAAGTAAAGATGGATCTAAACCCAAATCTCAGTTCAGGAACTAAGAAAGTAGATTTGTATAATCCTGTGATTTTGGAAAACAATGTTTTTTTATGGATCCTTTTTTAGTGTTACTATGCAAAAAAAAATGTTTGCAGGGTTGGAAAGAACTTGATCTCAATCTTGACAGGCATTTGGAAAATTACAAAAGGTTTATTAGTAAACCAGTCAATGGTCTCTGTTTTTTTTTTTTTTTTTATCTTTTTGATTTGGAGAAAGAGTATATCTGAGAAGTTTTTAATGTTTTCTGCATTTCATGAAACTATTTGAGGCAGGAGTGAAGAAAAATAGTAAGTCAACATGGAGCTTCTCTCTCATCTCTTTTTTTATTTTGAATAATTTTTTTTCCCTCTCCACTATAAGGAAATAAAAATCTTATCTCACTACTTACTGTATAAAGTTTAAATCCTTCAAAAAGTTAACAGAGCAGTTTTAAGAAAGTTGTCCAAGCCTGCTATGCATCATAAGCACTATATCTATAAATACATAATTGCCATAAGGAGATAATTCCAGGGACCTATTATTGATAATCCATGTGTTGTTAGAGTTGTTTTCTATTGAGTAATTGTAGATTACATCTACAATGGATATATCTGCACACTCTAATGCAAAGTCTCTTGAGAACTTGCAAGAATGCAAACTGGGACCAGATATATACTTTTTGGCAGCAAGACAGAACATAGCAGACTCTACATCTAGCCTGATAAGCAAACCAACTGGATGCAACCATTTGTTGAAAGTACAAGAGAATCAGCCATACCTTGCTTTTCTAGGTATCTAAATATTACATAATGATCAAGTAAGTGAACATACTTTGAAAGCTTTCCTGAGGTGAATGTGGGATTCTTAATATTTACATTTTAGTGTTTCTTTAACCAGTAATAACTCGTTTCAGCCTTTCTCAACATTAAGAGAAGACTGAAATAAAGATCTCGGTGTTTATATATCAGGTCACTTGAGAATCACTGTTGTGAGCATTCACTTGAAAATATCCTGCTTAGGTATCTTTGAAAAAATTAATATAGTAAATAATACCCATAAGCACCACTAATTTTAAAGCTGTGGATGAGTATAGTTCAAAAGGGGAAAAAAGGTAAATAAAATTGTTTATTCTCTACTCCTAACAGAGTCTGGTAGAACAGACTCTGAAATTATTTCCTGGGCCCCTTTAGTAAATCCACTACTCTTGCACACACAGCACACAGTTCGGCTCCTTAGCTCATCTCACCCTGTGTGCACATGGCCCTGTATTTTTGTGTTACATTAATTGTGATATCAGGCATATATCTTTATGAAATGAGATATAATATCTAATGAAGTTTTTCACTTAAGCATTCTTTTAGAAATAAGAGTTTCTAAAAAATGATAAATAGCTAATCATTTAAAGCTATGGAGTAATGGCACAGTGTCTTGTTTGGTTAAAATGTCCTTATGCTTTTAAAAACATAAGTTCAATTGAAATTTCACAGATGATTAGTCCATAATGTAGGTTAATTATTACTATTAATGAGATTTATCCCCAACAAACTGGATATGGAACTTTATAAAGTTAATTCACTGTAGCATCTATTAAAACTTAGATTCATGCCCTGGCTGGTGTGGTTCAGTTGGTTGGGCATTGTCCAGCAAACTGAAAATTCTGGGGTTTGGCCCCAGCTGGAGCATCTACAAAAGGCAATGGATCAATGTTTCTCCTTTGCATCAAAGTTTCTCTCCCTCTTTTTCTCCCTCCCTTCCCCTCTCTCTAAAATCAATAAGCTAAGCATGTACTTGGGTAAGGATTTCAAAAATAATAATAAAATTGAAAATAAATAAAAATAAAATGTAGATTCACAACTGGAATAGGTCTGGATTTTCAAGGATTCATTTGTTCCTTTCTTGAAAACAACTCTTCCAGGCTAACCTGGAAATGAACTGCTTTCAAAAATAGCCTTTAACTGGAACATAATCAACAACAAAAAAAAGAAAACAAAAAATAAGTAGAGACACTGAAATTAAGAACAATCTAACAATAGCCAGAGAGGAGGGGGGAGGGGACTGTGGGGTGCAGGATTTTCAGTAACTACTATAAAGGACACATAGACAAAACCAAGGGGAAGGGTGGAAGCAAGGGAAGGAGGTGGATTTGGATAGGGTGGAGGGGAGAGGAGGGGAGAAAATGCAGACAACTGTAATTGAACAACAATAAAGTGATTAAAAAATAAAATAAAAAATAGCCTAGAATCACACATGCACATGAAATAAATAATGTAGTCCTCAGGGCTATGGATAAAGCCAGATTATTTTTCATTGTTTTTCCTTCATCAGCCAGAAGTTTTAGATACTAATTAAGCAATGCTACTAATCTCTTTGCCTGGTACACAAGATCAAGAAACTGATTATAAAGGTTATAAGGAAATTCCTCCTTTTGATTAGATTACACACTAATGTGAAGGGTTATGCCATATGGGTTTTCTTTAGTGATATGCTGTTAACCATGAACATTTCTTCTTTAATTCTCTTCACCTGGATTCATGATAACACATTATTGTTTCTCCTTATGGTCTCTTCTTATTTAAATTATTTTCTAATTGCTAATTTGACATTAAAATACCTTTTATTTTCTCCCCAAGATCCAATTCTGACTCATCTAGTGCTCTATTCCTATATATCTTTCTTCTGATAATCTTTCCTTATAACATGTTAGTAATAGCAGAGAGGGTTTCATACATTATACTGTATATAATGCTTTAGCATTTTTTTAAATATATTTTATTGATTATACTATTCCAATTGTCCCTTTTTATTTTTCTCCTTTATTCCCCTCTGCCCTGCACCCCTCCTCCAACCAGCATCCCACCACCTTAGTTCATGTCCATGGGTGTACCTATAAGTTCTTTGGCTTCTCCATTTCCCATACTATTCTTAATCTCCCCTGGTCTATTTTGTACCTACCATTTATGCTTCTTATTCCTTGTACTTTTCCCCCATTTTCTCCCCAGCTCCCTCCCTGCGAATAACTCTCCATGTGATCTCCATTTCTGTGATTCTGTTCCTACTCTACATGTTCGCACAGTTTGTTTATGTTTATGTTATTTTTAGCTTCAGTTGTTGTAGTTGTGAGTTTGTTGTCATTTTACTGTCCATAGTTTTGATCTTCTTCTTTTTCTTAGATAAGTCACTTTAATATTTCATATAATAAGGGCTTGGTGATGATGAACTCCTTGAACTTGACCTTATCTGGGAAGCACTTTATCTGCCCTTCCATTCTAAATGATAGCTTTGCTGGATAGAGTAATCTTGGATGAAGGTCCTTGCCTTTCATGACTTGGAATACTTCTTTCCAACCCCTTCTGGCCTGCAAGATTTCTTTGGAGAGATCAGCTGATAGTCTTATGAGAACTCCTTTGTAGGCAACTGTCTCCTTTTCTCTTGCTGCTTTTGAGATTCTCTTATCTTTAATCTTGGGTAATGTAATTATGATGTGCCTTGGTGTGTGCTTCTTTGGGTCCAAGTTTTTTGGATTCTCTGAGCTTCCTGGACTTCCTGGAAGTCTATTTCCTTTGCCAGATTAGGGAAGTTCTCCTTCATTATGTTTTCAAATAAGTTCAATTTCTTATTCTTCCTCTTCTCCTTCTGGTTCCCCTATGATTTGGATACTGGAACATTTAAAGTTGTCCCAGAGGTTCCTAAGCCTCTGCTCATTTACTTGAATTCTTGTTTCTTCATTCTGTTATGGTTGAATGTTTATTTCTTCTTTCTCCTCCAAACTGTTGATTTGAGTCCTGTTTTCCTTCCCTTCACTGTTGGTTCCCTGTATATTTTTCTTTATTTCACTTTGTATAGCCTTGACTTCTTCCTCTCTTTATTGCCACCATGCTCAATCATTTCTATGAGCATCCTGATTACCAATATTTTGAACTCTGTATCTGATAGGTTGGCTATCTATTCATTGCTTAGTTCTATTTTTGGAGCTTTGATCTGTTCTTTCATTTGGGCCATATTTCTTTGTCTAGGCTTGCCTGTTATGTTGTCAGGGGTGGAGCATTAGGTATTCCCCAGGGTGGGGCAGCCCAGGTTACTGTGTTGTGGTGCTGTATGTGAGGGAGGGGTCAGAGAGGGAACAATGCCAATTGCTCAACTCTTAGCCTCCTTTCAGTCACTTGCCTTGTTACCCACAAGCAAATTGTGCCCTTCTGGTGCTGATTCCTATGTGGGTGGGCTTTTGTATGTTCTAGAACCCTGTGGGTCTCTCCAACGGACTGTGAGGCTGGGATTTCTCCCACTATAGCAACCCCCACAAGTGTTTACAGCCAGAGGTTTTGAGGCTTTATTTCCCTGAGCTGGATCCCTGGTTTGCATGGTCTGTCTCCCTTCCCAGTTGTTCCTCCTGGTTTATCCACATGCAAAAGTGGGACTGCCAGCTCTGCCAGCTGCCTCCTCAACCAGTCCTCTGCTGCTGCCTTGCTGAGTATCCTCTCTGCCCTGACTTCCTTTCTCTGCCCCTCCTACCAGTCTGAGTGAATGTTTCTTCTTTAACTCCTTGGTTGTTGGACTTCCATACAGTTTGAACAATTTGATTTTCTGGCAGTTATGGTTACTTTTTGCTTTTAAATTTATTGTTGTCCTTCTTTCAGTGTATCTACCTATGCCTCTATCTTGACCAGAAGTCCTGCTTTAGCATTCTGACACTCAGTGATCTTCTCTAACTTAATGTTTCTAATGCTAAACTCCAACTGAAATCCAATCAGAACTCCTTTATTTGTTTATTCAACAAATAGGTTTGAGACTTTATTGAGATAAAAGAGATATTGAGATATATTGAGACTGTGAGTTATTCAGAATATGGGTGAAAGTAAAAGCAAATATAGTTTCTATTTTCATGGAATTCATCTTAACCCAAGTGTTTTCTGTGTGTCCCTCCAAATAGTCTTGTGTGCAGCTCTTCTGGCTGCTGTCTTCAGAAGGAAATGAGTAGCTCTCTCTTCATGGGGAAGAGCATGGACACACCACTAGGAAAGAAAAAGAGTGGGAGTGGAGGAGGCAGCATGAGTAAAGAAAGGATACTGAGGAACAAGAAAGAAAGACCAAAGTTTTCAATAGATTCAAGCAAATGCTATGCTGTGTACAGTTTTGGGGAGAGAGACATGGGTAAAGAAGGCTTTTAATCAACAAAAGAAAAAAGCAAGAAAAACAGAACCAGAGACATTGAAATTAAGAACAATCTAACACTAGCCAGAGGGGAGGCGGGAGGGGACTATGGGGAGAAGGGTTTTCAGGAACTACTACAGAGGACACATGGACAGAACCAAGGGGGAGAGTGGAAGCAGGGGACGGAGGTGGGTTTGGAGGGGGTGAGGGGAGGTGAGGGGAGAGGATGCAGACAACTGTAATTGAACAACAATAAAGTAATTAAGAATTAAGGAAAAAATACAAAAAAAAGAGAAATCTTTGCTATATGTATTTGTCGGTATAAGCTCTTCTTTTTTGCTCTCTTAATAAAAATTTCAGTACAGACCAATAGTATTAGCTAGGTCCAAAAAGGAGATTTTTAGATTGGTGTTCATTTGAATGTGACATGAGTTGATATGGCCTTTGTGGTGGTGGGATAGGGGTCACTAAATTCTGTATTACTGAAGGTTATTTGTGTGATGATACTATACTCTTGTACTGCACATGTGCATCTCTTGTACCTACATTAAATTTATTGTGTTGTATTTTATATGGTTGACCTTTGGGAGCCATAAACTAAGATTCTACCCCTGTTTCAGAGGAGGGAGGCAGGTTAAATATCACTGAAGGGAATGTACATTCCCCAGGCCAATCATGTACAGATAAAAATGGGCCTTAAACAGCCGAAGAAGGAGTTCCTTCCTGTGCTCAAGTCTCTTTTTCTCTCCTGGGCTTGGCATTTGAGGAGTCTAGGCACGCTGGAGGAGTTTCTCCATGGCAGCGCAAAATTGTGTGTGTATGTAAAGAGATTTATCAGATTCCCAAAGCTGCCCAAAAGAGGTTGAAAAGTCATTGATCTAATTATATGCAATATATTTTGTGTTAATTTCCACTTTGTTACCCTGAGCCTTTAGTCTTTGAGGAATATACCAGCTTGGTCTCAATTCTGATTGAAAATTAAGAGAATGAATGTGCGTCGTCTCCGGCTAGAATGTGAAAGGGAGGATGTGCTCTACCCTGAGCCAATGCAGCAGCGACAATTTCACCTAAACTAAATCTCTAAGGAGGAGATGAAGCAGAGACATGTTTCAAGGCAGAGATTAACTGTCTCTTACCCCTCAACCTACTGTGAAGACTGACCACACTGCTTACCTTGAATAATGAAGTTTTTTGTTTTTTTTTTAAATTTTATTTATTTATTTTAGAGAGAAGGGAAGGGAGGGAGATAGAGAGGGAGAGAAACAGCAATGTATGGTTGCCTCTCACGTGGCCCTCACTGGGGACCCGGCCCGCAACCCAGGCATGTGCCCTGACGGGGAATCGAACCGGGACCCTCTGGTTCCCAGCCAGCGCTCAATCCACTGAGCTACACCAGCCAGGGCTGAATAATGAAGTTTTTATCTGATCTGAAACCAGTTTTCCTTTATTGCTTGCCAGATATATTCCCGCCTGAATCCTTCACACCAAACTCAACATGTTCAAAAGCAAGATAATAGTCAACCCACTCTATCTCCGTAGAATACAGCATTGACTCCCTTGGAGTTTTTCATTTCTCTGAATTTTCCAAATTACTTAGGCTCCTCACAATTTTTGCCTTTTTCTCCACATCCAGGCCATTGCTTACGTGGTTGTTACGTTCCTCTCCTCATCTTTAATGCCGTCACCCTTAAGCATCCTTAAGGGGTCCCTCATTCAGACAACAACTCAGGCCTGTCCAGTGTGCAGAAGTACCTTGAAGATCCTTTTCCCTTTTAACTCCTACAAGTATGTTTGTTTGTTTGTTTGTTTAATGTGAATGACATTTGTTTGCCAATGTTTTACTTTTTCCACATATGAATAATTTTTAAAATGAAACTAGATTACCAGATATCATCACCAGTATTTCAAAAAGAAAATAAACATGAAAACACAATATCCTTTATAATTGAAAGAGTTCAGCTTTTTGACACATTTCCTTCTTATGTTTATTTTTCTCATTTACTTGAACACTGCTGAAAGTTTAAGAATTACCACCTGTCTTAGCACTGCAGTTTGGAAGCCAAACCATGGACCTTTACCACTTACTAATGAATGTAGGTTCAGGGTTTGCAGGTCCTGAGTTAGAGGCATGTAAGTGTCTCATACTAACTCTGACACTTGAGTGAGGCTGCCTTACCTTGCTGACCCCAATCTGTTTTTATCTAAAACAGAGTATTTTGGGAATATGAGTAATATTTGCTTTGTGCAATAAAGCTATAGATAAATGAGTTAATGTACATAAATTGCTCAGCATAGGGACTTGTCAAACAATGCGTTGCCAATAAATTGAAGATATGATCATAACTATTACCATTTTTGAACTCATGTTATATTGTACTTCCTGTATTTAAGTTTTCAATAATGGCATTACATATATATAAATTTAAACTAAGCTAGTCCATCACATATCTAGTTTATCTCATGGGGGATCACTAATTCGTTAATACTTACATTGAGAAACTGTTATTATGTTTTATATATTTAAGGTAACAGACACTTTTCCAGAAAAGTTTTAGTTTTATTGGATGTTATTATTCTCACTGTAAGAATTTTAACTGTATGTGACTATTTTCAGAAAATGGACTTCAATTTGGCATTAGCTGTGACCAAAAATGAATGAAGATTTTACTCTGATTCAGGTTTAACAGTCACCTAAAAAATTCCCCTTTGGACAAGACGAGATGAGTTTCTGTGCCACTGAGTTTCAAATTCCCTCATAGGCATAAAACACGTCTTACTTACATATCAAACCCAAGAATGTTTAGATATGCGTATCAAAAGAATACTGGTCTTTTTCCAACAGAGAGAAATAATGGTTTATTAATAATTCCTTAGAGAGATAAAAGATTATGAAAACAAAGACCCATTAAAGCTGAAAACCCTTGGCTTTCAGGGTGAATGTTGGAATAGAATTTGTAAATAGCAATGTTTAACTGTTTTGGCAAAACTAACGCAGCTGAGTGAAGGGCTTTGCAAAAATAGTTAAACCAAATCCATATTAAATAGAAAAATTATTCCTTGGAACTCATTGAATTAAAAAAAATCATTAAAGGAGAGTTATCTATGCTACATGCTAGCATAAATCTTTATTTGATGGGGGATGCAAAGCGAATAATTAGTGCTTCCTATTGCATAACTAATGTTCTCATGGGGCTAAAAAGAAAGCATAGAAGAGATAATGATGTACACCTTAACTCATGCCACCTCTCTTGGCACAGAGGAGATGAAACATGAGTGAGTTGGAGAGTATCATGGGATAATGAACAGAGATTGGGATGTTGAGTTTCATATCCGATTCTTGCTCTTACTAGTTATGCAGCCTTGAACTCAACCAGCACTTACCTATTTGACCTTTAATTGTTTTCTTCTGTAAAAACAGATTAGAAATAGTATCTCTAAAGCATCTGGCATAAGGTGTTTCATCAAAATAGTAACTATTTTTACTGGAGCATATTGTAAATACGATGAATTGAACTTTCTGCATGGAGTCTAATTGTCACATGCACACACAGAGGTAAGTCAGTGATTTATGAGTTATTATTGAGCAGGCTGTGGAGTGGGCACTGGTAGTAAGCAATACAGTTTGGGTACACTGGACTCATGGGGCCTTGGTCACTAGATCACTAGATGTGGTTTCTTTAATATACTTTATTAAGTTAATCAATGTGTATATGGATCTATGTAAATTTTTTCAGAGCACTTGTTAAGTTAATGACATAACTTGCATTTTCTTAACAGAAGCTTTCTTCCTTTCATGAAAGTTGAAGTCAGCAATGCAATTTTGCTCAGACCCAGGAGAAAGCATGACTCCAGTGGGGCCACACGTAAAGGTTAATGAAACGAAGTAAACCAGATTAGCTCAACTGTCCCTTTTTGTGTGTAGATTATTCAAAAACATATGAAAGTTCTACCTATTTTCATTAGTCCGTAGAAATAAGGTTGTTTAAACCACTTCATGAATCTGATTATCTTTTTATTTAGAAATATTTCCACCTGGAATGTTAACAAGTTTAAAACCATAGTATATTCTAGAACCATTCCCCATGGACTCCAACATTAGTAGATGCTGCTGTTCTGCCTTCAACTGAAATGCATAGTACTCAGGACAAGAAAATAATCAGTAGCATCATAAATCAGAATATGCAAGATCATAGGCACTATTAATGAGAATATTAATATGTAATATTTATTAAGCCCACATTATGTATTAAGTACTCACTGAGTGTTTTAGGAGGAGTAACTTTTTTTCTCTCTAATAATCCTATGAGGCAGGCAACCATGTAAACCTTTTGTATAGGGAGGAAACTGAGGCTTAGAGAGATTTAGTGGCTTATTCCTCTTCCACAGCTTGTAACTGACTGGGTGAAAATAAAATCCCAGGCCATCTATCTGTAGAGCCTACTCTTCTAACCACTACCTCAAGCTTCCTCCTGTGAAACGGAGGTCTCTGTTGGAAACTAAGGTATCTTTCATACCAGGTGTTCTTTAAACTTCACTGTATTTATTTCTACTTTTCTCATAACCTCTGTAATCATCCACTTATTGAGTTGCAGCTCACAGTTTGCGTGTGGGAGGTTGCAGATAACATATCAGCAGTTTGTGCTCTTACGCTTGCCAGCTGTTGTGGCACAATATTTATTTGCCCCATAAATCCTAGATTGTTCATTTTTATAAAAAATCTTTCAATCGACAGTTCATCTTAGTTTTCTACTGAAAACACTAGAGCGTGAGGTATCCTTGACTTCAGGTTCACAGTCTCCAAATAAATGGAATTCTGGGCAGAAAGCCCAACAGCGTGAAAGTATGAGACGGCAGTATTTGGTCTACTCTCAAAAATTCCACCAAATGTAAAATCAAGGCTTCATTGTCCCTCCCAGAATTTTCTAAATTACTCTCGGTACCTTCATCAGCACAGGTAGGGGCTAATGAAGGTTAAATCATTCTAATTTAGTTGTAAATATGCCAACTCAGTGTTAGAGCTCTGTGACAGGTGTCAGGCATGCACGCTTCCTCCAGAAGCCCCCTGCAATGGCCTCCCAAGTCACTGGCATCAGCTTTGTATCACCTAGTGCCATATGGCAGAAACCCGTTCAGCTGATGGGATAGAATAGACCTTCTTTTTTAACTTTTTGTTGTTGTTGTCTCTCTTCTTCTCTGGAACACAATGTGATGTAATTGTTATTAGGTCATTGGTAGTAATGTATAATCAGACATCACGTCTCCCTCTCCCCCGGTGTCTTTAAATCCCAGTGCTTTGAGTTTCCAGGAAAAACATTTTGATATGTCCATTTGCCCCTTGGAAATAATTCCATCTTTCCCTTGATTTGTGAAATAATTATGGCTCCCTTGTTAGTTCATTAACTTTTCTTTTCCATTAAGTGGTCTGTCTTTTTTGACATTACCTTCTGCCAGCTAACATGCTAACTGCAAACTAATTTGGAATTTAGGGGAGTCCATTCCATAGCGAAAGGTATTACTGTACTGTCACTATATTTCTGAGGAAATTTCTTGAATATACCAGGGCTAATAATTCTCTAGAGAGATTATTCCTTGACTCAAGTGGAGAAAATAGGTGCTGGGGGAGAATAAGACATTGGTTACCCTTTTTCCTGTAACTAAAATAACTAATGTTTTGTTTATTTACTGTGCCTCTAAAGCTAGCTGTCAAATTCCCTTGCATGTGCGAGACATTTTTATAGTCCTGCTTCTACCTCCAAATATGTTTGATGATACGTCTATGAAATAGGAAAACTGTTAAAAAAAAAAAACCTGAGTCAATATGATGGATTATAGCATACCTGTGCCCTGCTTGCATGTCCACTGGATCTTGTATTCCACATTTTAAGGAGGCACGGTATTCAGGGAAAAAAGGCTTTTAATTATTTTCTTCTTTCAAAATCTACTGGGCAAGCGGGGCAGTCCTTTGAAGTTTGATATTGCCTAGCAGTACATATGAAGGGGAACCCCCCCAAAATACAGAATTATCTTCTGGAGAGTGGCCCCTTGTAGTACAGGCTTCCTCCGGTAGGTGAGTGTTCTAGGAACCCATCTGTTCCAGCGTACCAGCTGGCATTGTTGTGAGAGGCTGCATTAGGCACTGAGCACTCAACAGCACTTTTGACAAAAAATAGCACGACCCCTGTGCCGCGCACCTTACCTATTCACCCAATCTTGCCCCAAGAGACTTATTTTTTGTTTCCCTGATGAAAAAAGTCCTCAAGGGAAATGTTTTGCCAAAGTGGAAGAAGTAAAACAAACAAACAAACAAAAAAAAAAAGGCAGAAGTGCTAAAAGGCATCAAAATCAATTAATTCAAAAAGTGTTTTGAACAGTGGAAAAAATATATTGATAGGTGTATTGCATCAAATGGAGAGTACTTTGAAGGTGACTGAAGTTTAAACATGTAATAAAAAATACACACTTTTTAATAGATAAATTCCATTTGTTGGTTCTGCCCTCATACATCAGCAAATAGAAAGAAAAACATACAACGTTTTATTCTATTTTGGTTACTTTGTTCATGTAACAATGCCCAGTGGCTTCACAATTTCTGACTACTTCCTAATAAGCTGCAAATTCAGACTCAACTGAGTGGCGTATTTAAGTTTAACAGATGTTTACAGCAATCTTCATTTGTAGTGTGCTATGACAACTTATTCATTGCTATTTTGATTTTAGGATTTCTGAATATTTGAGCATAAATATATTTATATTCTGAGTATTTGGGAAAATGCTTAATATATGTATATGTTGCATAGTTGGGAAAATGCTTAATATGAGTGGGGACCCAATAAATGAAATATATTTATTTTTAAAATTGTGTATTTATTCTTATATGTTTAACTTCAGTCACTTTCAAAGAACTCTCCATTTGATGAAATACACCTATTGAGATGTTTTTCCATTGCTCAAGACAGTTTTTGAACTCTTTGATTTTGATGCCTTTTAGAACTTCTGTCATTTTTTGTTTTACCTCTCCCATATTGGCAAGGCATTCCCTTTTGTTTTTCCATCCCATTTCCCTGTTTTCATCCAGGGAAACAAAAACAGAAGTTGCTTTCAGTGAGATTGGGTGAATAGGGAGGGTAGGGCTCAAAGATCATGTCATTTTTGGTCAAAAACTGCTGAACACAGTGCAGTGTGGGCAGGTGCACTGGTAAATCACCCATCATGAAATGGGCAAACATGTTGAAAGAGTCTTAAAAAAAAAATTCGTTGAAGCCAAATGCAGCCTCTCACAACAATGCCAGCTGGTACACTGATACAGATGGGTTCCTAGAACACTCATCTAGCAGGGGAAGCCTATACTACAAGGGGCCTGCCTTCTCAAAGATAATTCTAGGTATTTGGAGTCCTCCCTCATATATGTATATATAGAGGGTTCAACACAAATAACGCCCCTTTTAAAAAAAAATCTGGCAATCTATACTAAATCTTTTATTACAAAAATCATAGACGTAATTCTGTAACATAAAAACATCACACTCAAGCACACCACATGGCATTTTAGGTGAAATGTTCAAATTTCTGCCCATCTCATGTGAGACAATCACATACCTTACCAACCACACTCAGTGGTGTTACTTCTGCCAGACCCTGTATACCATACATCAGTGTATATAACAATAAGACAGAATACTAAGAAGATTGTTTTAAAACAGTTAAAATAATACCTTTTAAACATACTTCCCTAGTGAAAAATTAGTCAGTAGTCATCTTTTTCCTTGTTTCTCACTTGGAAATTGTCAGGTTCCCCTTAGGACCCTTACCACATGCTCATTGTATACCAGGACTTAAACATCTGTTTGTATCACCCTTTCCTAATGGAGACGATTCAGCAGAGGTGCTGAAACAAGAAAACTAAGAACCCTAAAGCACTTCATACTGCTGGATAACACCTGAGTTAGAAACTTAAGCTGTATCTCATTTTAATAGAAGCAATGACCCCATTGAAGGAGTTTAAAGGAGGATAGATACTCTACCAAATACACTTAGATCAGTGGCCTGTGGGGGCTATTGGAAAGCACTGAGAAAGGTTCAACTTGAAAGAGAAGATTTAAGAAAGGAGCATGGAGGCATGATGGCTGCCTTCATTTAATTGAAGAGCAGACCAGTAAGACTTTTGATTTGGTTCTGAAAGAAGCCTGCAGAACTGAGACAATGGGGTAGCAGTTATAAGGAGGATCATCTGACTCAGTGCACAGAACCTTCTAACAAAATGATATTTCAAATGCAGTCAGGTGCCTTGTGTTAGAGAGATGTCCCTTCCTGGCTGTATTCTGCCGAAAGCTTAAGAGATTCTTTAGAGGAGAGTCTTAGGTTGGGTTGCATTAGATAATATCATATTGGTTTGCTAACTGTGTATAACAAAATACCACAGATTGGATGGCTTAAGCACCCAATTTTTTTTTCTCACAGTTCTCCAGAGATGTCTAAGTTCAAGGTGTCAGAGGTTTCTCTTCTTCTGAGGCCTCTTTCCTTGTCTCGCAGGCAGCTGTCTTCACCCTGTGTCATCACATGGCCCTTTCTGTATGTGTGCTTCCCTGTTGTCTCTGTGTGTCCATGTTTCTTTTTGCAGTAAGGATGCCAGTGGGTTTGAATTATAGTTCACTCCAACAGCCTCATTTTAGCTTACGCACCTCTTTAAAGGCCCTATCTCTAATACAGTCACATTCTAAATACTGGGGATTAGGACTCTAACGTATGAATTTGGGTTGAGGAGCTGAAGTTCAGCCAATAACAATATCTGAGTTCACTTCTGATTTCTAAGAATTCTTCTTGAAGAGAGAAGGAAAAAGTCAGACCATACTAAATCTGTTCCCTGGAAGAAGATAAAAGCAGCAACCAAAATGAAAGATTGAGTAATTCTGTCAGCATACTTCTCTAAATGAATTTTTATCATCAGAGAGGTCTCTCATCATCTCTCTGCAAATGCAGTTTTACCTGTAAGCTATGGTCTTTGACTTTTGGAAGGTGTAGAGGATTAAATTTATTATAATATTAAATAGATCAGGTGGAATTAGCTCAGCAGAGAGCAGCTGCTGGCTCCAGCAATGTTGTGACAGGCTCTAACAATTATGAAATGGAAATATAATCATCTGACTTCAACCACTTCCAGGCTTTGATGAGCCCCACAGATTTGTTGGGCAGTGTCTTCTGACATGGACCCCTACATACTAGCTTGACAGAGTCTGTCTTCTAGGCCAAAGCACTCCGTCTTTGATGGTCATTTACGACTAATGCTAAAATCAAAGACAGGTTTGGACCTGGAGTGATTGAGGGAGAAAAACCCATGCTCACATGTGCATTTTGTTCTTATTAATACAGTTAGTATTGATTTAGCTACTAGCCATGCTGTCTGCTTTTTGCTGAGAGCAGCAAAACAAAGTTGGGACACTGATACCTTAGCATCCACTGCATTATTGTGGAGGTTTAATTTTGCTGAGTTTGTGCATGTATAATTTCATAACAATATATTAGTTTAAAAGACTATGATGTATTTTTATATGGCTGAAAGTACTGGAAAATGAATCTTTGGTTTTCCTGGACTAGATAGATCTAGGTTGAGCTGAAATCATTTCAAGGGAGCTAGAAAGAAGTCTGACCAAACTGAGCTGACGAACATGGACCCTCACACAGAGTTTTAGAACAAATTTAGGCAATTATCCATGTAGATGTTAATTAGCATAGTAGAGGGATTTCTTAATTTGGAGGGGAAAGTCTAGAATCTCAATCTACCCATAAACTTGACCATTTAGGGTGACTAGGTAAAAGGCAGAAGAAGATTGTGTTTACTGAAATTATCTGTAAATGGAAGTAAAAGATTATGTACTCTTTTAATGAGCAAAGGCTTCAACGGAAACTGATCATAAAGTCAGACCAATGTAATACCACGTAGAACTCTTCTTCCAATGTGAAAGTGAGTTTACTTACACTATTCTATGTCTGCATGTGCTTTTCCTGGGATTAGATAAGTTCCAGGGAGTTTATCTTCTATCTTCATGTTGATATCTTAGTAGAAAATTAGAAAAATAAAAATATAGGTGGTTTTTGATAATGAGAGTGTCATCTCCCTTTATAACTATCTTGTCTAATTCTGAGTGAGTGTGTAAGCAACATTTGAAGTAGGAGGCGGCATTTTCTCTTTTTCATCCATGTTGGAAAAAATCCTCTGTACTCCAACCACCTGACGAGCATCCTGATGTTTCCTGGTGTTTACTTGCTCTGTCACTTTCCCATCTTTTATGTGAGCCTTGTCAGCATGGTTTCCACAAAGGACTGGTCTGGAAATGAAGCTCAAAGTAGGAACAATATGGCAGCGATAGGGTAGGTGTCTTATTGAGCCATTCAGCTAGTGCTTATTTAGGGTCTACTCTGGGGAAGCAGGTGTAAAAAAATATACCCATCTTTCTAAGTGACATTTTTATACTATCATCTTTAATGAAATAAAAGCCATTGAGGCAATGGTGTATTCAAACTGTGGAAAAATAGAGGCACTGGAGCAAATCAAATCCATGTTTAAAACACAGGAGTTCCCATAAGACTGTCAGCTGATTTATCAACAGAAACTTTGCAGTCTGGAAGGGAGTGGCAAAAAATATTCAAAATGATGAAAAACAAGGACCTACAACCAAAATCACACTACCAAGGAAAGCTATCTTTTAGAATTGGAGGACAGATAAATAGAGCTATCATTTAGAATCAAAGGACATACAAAGAGCTTCTCAGACAAGAAAAAGCAAAAGGAGTTCATCTCCACCAAACCGGTACATGAAATGTTAAAGGGTCTTCTTTAAGAAGAAGGAAAAACAAAGATCAAAAATATAAATAATAAAATGGCAATAAATACATATCTATCCACAATTGAATCTAAAAAAAAAAACACAAAATAAACAAACAAGCAAAATGGGAACAGATTCATAGATAACAGAACATTTTGATGCTTACCAGATGAGAAGGAGGTTGAGGGGCTGAGTGAAAAAGGTGAAGGGATTAAGAAGTACAAGTTGGCTGTTACAGAACAGTCACAGGGATGTAAAGTACAGCAGAGGGAATATAATCAGTAATATTTTAATAACTATGTATGGTGTCAGATGGGAATGAGATTTATGAGGATGATCTCTTAGTAAGTTATATAATGTCTAATCACTGGGCTCTATACCTGAAACTATTATAATATTGTATGTTAATTGTAATTGAAAAATAAATAAATGAAACACATATCCTGTGCTGATTCTTTCACATCTCTGACTCTTATGAGCTTGATGATTTGATGATAATAGTAATATGTGCTTCATAAGACCATTTTAAGGGTTAGATAAAAATAAGCATTCAAAAATGATACAGATTATATTTCGTATTAGTGTGACATAAGATATTGTGACGTAACCTGGCAAAGTTTCTGGAGGTATGGTGTCGCAGTAGGTGTACACACATGTTTAGCTTCTTCCCTTGGTAGAACCTCTATATCCATCTACAATTTCCACTTTCTGAGTGTATACTATTTATCAATCCATATATCATCTTAGTTCTCAACAGACCTAGGACCATTCAGGTCTGGTGGGAGGTTCTGTGAGTAAATACAAGCACACATATAGGTGCATACATGTCATGGCTTCAAACTCAAGAGATTTTGTCCTATTATGACAGAAAGAAAATACTATCTTAAGAATATAAAGTTTTATGACTATTTCACTGAAATATTCCTTTTTCAATAGGGTTTATTATGAGGAAATCCTAGATACTACATGGTTTATCAGATTTGGGCACATTTTATTATTCATTGTGAACTTCTATCAGAATAGAAAAAAATTGTGCCATGAAACAAAACAAACATATAAGATTGCACCTTGTGAATATTATAATAAAAAAAGACTGATGCAGAGAAAAGAAACAAAGAAATTATAGCTATGAATTACCAGGGAGAATATAACAGTGAAACCCAGAGCTGCAATTTTATTGGGTTTCTTTCCCCCTTTTCCTTGACCCCCAGAGAATACACAAATAAAATCAATTAATGGCCCTTGAAGAAGAATCACTTTAAACTGTTCAATTAAACCCTGCAATGCAGAGAACATAAGGGAGGAAAAAAACAATAAATACGTCTTAAAAAATGGACTTGTCAGAGGCGCCAGGGTCCCGACATGCACCATTACTGACGGATCGAATCGCACTTCCATTAACACCATAATCTTATAGACTCCACAGGCTGTAAAAAGGAATTTACTCTAATCAGATTTGGTTAGGGCTGATTTAAAAAGTGCTACAAGTGAAATAAAACATGACCTCCACCTCTTTGATTTTTCTCCAGCATTGGTTCCCCAGTATGCACTTTGCTGTCCACCAATGGGTCATTTTTGTGAAGATTTGAATGTTTTTTTAAATTTCTTGGGGGTGACATTGGTTAATAAAATGTCCGATTCTATAATACATCATCTATACATTGTAGTATGTGTTCACCAACCCAAGTCAAGTCTCCTTCTAACACCTTTTAACCCCCTTTACCCTATTCTACCTCCCTATATGAAACTATATAGGTCATACATGGGTCATTTTTAATGACTGTGATCTGCTGGTCATTTCTGTCTCTTTTAGTGGTGGAAATCATTAATAAAATCTTGCAATATTCCTTCTGAAGTATTTTTCTTCATCTAATCACTTGGTTTAACAGTGATGACCACCTCCAAATTCCAAAATAGTTCTCATAATGGGAACTTCATTTAGGCAAGTGCCTAGACAAAGCTTTCCAAAGGTTTCACAGAATTGTATTTTTCACTTAAAATAAGAATGCCTGACTTCTGATAAATGCTGAAGCAAAGCACTTCTCAGTGTCTTTTACTATGTTAATGGACTCTACACAGGGGTTAGGCATGCAATGTTGAACACACTGCTAGTCTACAGGACATTTTTAGGGCTTCTCATGACACTTATGTTCCAGTGAAAGCAGAATGCAAAACATACACAGACAACTTTTATTTATCTCACACAGTAAATTGCCTGCAATAATTTGATTGGTACCTTGTAGATAATAAGCACTCTCCCAGAGGGTGGTTGGAGCAACTCTGGCAGGCCAAGTGAGATGAATGGCCAGTAATAAGCCTGGGAAGTCAATAAATCCAAAAAGTGTCAGAATAATCTTTTTTCACTGCTCTTTGCTTCATACTTCAGCCTTTCAATTTATCAAAAGATACTAGCTCAATATCAAGTTGGATTCCTCCTCCTTTTCTTCACAGCATGGTGGGTCTAAGAAGACATGCTGGGCTAGTGTCAAGAAGTGTGTTTTTCAATATTAAGATGAAATTTTTTTTCAGTGTAGAGTTTTAAAGGCCATTGAGCCATACTGTTTTATGGGGCTACATAATACTAAATGGACATGAATTTATACAACTGAGTACTTATTACACAATAGTTGGTGTATAACTTTGGATCACCTGTTCTTAATATAAACCCTGGCCCTTCATATAATTCTATACTTTATATGTTTATATTTGTTATCTACTCCTTTCAGTATTTAATTAAGATTTTTTCCAAACTAAAATAAGACAAATTTCTTTGTTATGCTGGTGTTGTTCTTTTAGCAACTAGAAAAGGCTACAATACAGGAGGGGTGGGGCTTATGAGAAAGGAATGGGTGGGGCTGAGCTGTGCTCTGGAAAACTCCGCCACAAGAGGAGAAAGGTGGCTGTGTTCCCCTTATGCAGAAATTTTCAATCATCTGCATGGTCACCTAATTAAGGTTATCTGTATCCACGGAACAAAATACAAGAGGGTATATCAGAGGAGAGGTAAATAAAAGTAGATTTGATTAAAAAAAATTAAAGACCAAACAAGAAATCCTGGCAGAAAGATGAAGAGAAAGGAGGGAGAAATACACAGAATATATAAAGCCTTGAGAAAGTGAGTTATTGGTAATAAGGATAGTGAAACAGAGAAGATGAGCAAATATGACAATACTAGCATAACAGAGACCCCAAATTAAGGGATCTAATGGAAGATTTGGTCATAGAACTGCAAGGTTAATTCTAGAGGCATTTTTTAAAAGCCCCCAAAAGCATAAAATTCACTTTAAAAGAGCTCCAATTTTGAGAGCTCCCTAGAGATACTGTAATAGAAAAGGGCTTTTAAATGCTATTTCTATTTTTTCCTTGTTTTCTTTAGGGGCTGTCTCTGAGGGATGATTTATTGTCTATTACATTTAAAGTGACAGGGCCAATTTTGAAGGTCTGCTGCAGCTGTGGTAGCATCAAAGTACATGGGATTGCAAAATGTACCCTGTACACAGCCAATCAGTACCTGACTTCTGTTTAGTTTGGGGCAGCATGACTGACAGAAGTAGAATGAGAGGCATATAGGACTTTGTTTACTATTATAAGCATAGTCCTGTGGTTCACATGTAAGTGAAGCTAATTTTCAGAGAAAAAGTGTTGTTTAGTCAAGGAAGGTTTTCACTAGATTTTTTTTCCTCCTAAAAAGTGCATGAACACAGCTTCTTAATAAAGGAGATTCAGAGTCAGATTTATTTTAAGCCAACATGGAAAAAGTTTCTCTTTGTTTATTTAACAAATACGTATAACATGTGCTCTATGTCTCAGAGAGCAGTCTATTTGCACAGATAGGGAAGATACTGCTCTGTGGGGAAAACAGAGGGGGGAAGTTAGGGAGCGAAGGGGATAGAGGAAGAAGAGAAAGAGAGAGTACGTATAAAACAATTAAATGATTTTTCCAAAACCTTTAAATGACTTGAGCTAGAGTTTTGATTTCACTTGTGAAATGGGTGCTATGAGTTAACCTGAGTCATTCAATCCCTTTGAGTAAGGAAAACATTAGTACAACATCTGATTATCTTGGAGAATGCAGCAAGAATCAGTTCAATGTGAGATAATTTGTGCCAGCACACTGAAAAGCTTCACAACTGATAAAGTTAACCATGATTGTCAAGTTTGATCCTATTTCTTCCATAATTTTTAGTCCTTTGTGAATTTGGAGGTGTTTTTGGCCAATGTACATTATATCAAAACTCAGAATTATTCTAAATACATTGATCTTAGGTTACAGTGAAGTACAATAGTAAAGTCCTAGACATGCTTTCTAATAAAACTCCCTTATTTAGAATAATATAAAAATAATTCATATTTTCCCCTTTTACATTTTATTGTTCCCAAATATATGTCTGTTTACTTTTTCTGATTAATGTGATATTTATTGTACAAAATTAGAAAACAGAAACATCAAAAGCAAAAGGAAAGATAATTGTTAATCCTTGTACCAAGATTTAAACATAATTAAGATCTTGATGTATTCCCTTCTGGTCTTTTAAAACAGTTTATCTGTATGTTTATGATTTTTCAACATAATTTTAAAACAGCACATACATTTTTGTCAAGTTTTTCCACTAAATAATTTAAATATACGCCAAGTTGGTATTACATATGTATTACACGAGTTTCATTATATCATGATTTCCTTTGGTTGTGTTACAGGAGAATCTCCCAGAAGCTTGGTTATTCTTGCTGACACAGTAAAGAATTACATATCAGCAAGCCTATGAACATGCAAGCAGAGTTTATTAGTGCTAAGTTCTCAAAGGAAAGCAATAGCAAGGGCAGCAAGAGCAGGGTGGCCAGAGCCCGAGTGGTCAGAGGTTGGGTGGCCAGAGGCCTGGTGGTCACAAGGTGGTATTTTTAAAATCCAGCTGGCCAGGGAGTCTCTCCACCTCCCATCCCCTGTGTGGTGAAAGAGCCAAGAGAGTGAGTCCTTTGTTCTGAGGACTTATATTGTTAGTAGGCTGTGGGTAAAGAAGCTCACATATTGCTTGACAGGTAAAGATGGTGCCAGCTTCCCCCAGGGGAGACATGACTACCCAAATATAGGCATGTGTTAGCCCAAATCTTTATCTTGCTCCAGACTCTGTTTGTTCATTTTGTACACATGAAGAAGACAGACAATAAACCAAAGTTATTTTATGGGCTTCACTGTGGACTTCCTCCCCTTCCCCCTTCCAGGTCTTGGAATGAATACACAGTCTCAAGGATTTTTTGCCCCAGCTAGTGGAGATGATATACACAGACTTTCAAGGAATACCCCACTCCTGCACTATTGTGGTTTTGCTTGTTGTTTGGGGTGCCTGGCAGCCTTATCGAGGCTAGCTCTGCACTACTGGGTCAATGGTTGAGACATGTCTTCCTCTGCTTTAGGCATCCTGTATTAAGTTCTTTGTTAAATTGCAATGGTGATGGCCTTGCCTTTGTTTCCCCTCTGGCCACTCATTCCTAGATGCTATCTACAGTTAGATAGATTCCAGAAAATATTTTTACAATTTTAATACCGCAATGAATATACTTGTACCTAAACTGTTTTATGATCATTTTCTCAGAACGAATAAATTTCTAGAAACAAATTTATTTTTAAAATAGTTTTACCTTTTTAAGTTCATTTATAAAGAT
The DNA here is from genome assembly GCA_004026765.1 of Micronycteris hirsuta. Lineage (NCBI taxonomy): Eukaryota > Metazoa > Chordata > Mammalia > Chiroptera > Phyllostomidae > Micronycteris > Micronycteris hirsuta. The sequence continues at coordinate 25,030 of PVJI01003385.1, forward strand.
ATGCCAATTTCCTTATGGATGTTTTCACCATCACAAGGCTGTATCCCAGGATACCTTTTTTCCCCACACCTATACCAGCAGTTAGAGTAATCCTCTATTTATTGTTTTTGAAGGTATATTAGCTTATATAATTTTAATGTATATTTAGAATAAAGATAAAATGTTATTTTGTGACAGGATAGATCTTAGTCACAGTGTACTTTTGAAAATAATATATTATCTAGATCACATTACAACGTATTTGAATCAGCTAATTAATAAGATTTTAAAGCAATATTTAAGAACAATTATTACCAAAAATATGGAGAAAACATAAATGTGAAATTTACTGAGTTTCCTGGCAGCAAAAACAAAAAAAGAAAAGTCTATTTATTCATTAACTGATAGAAGAAAAAAATAATTCTTCAAAAGAAACAAATAGCCCTGACCAGTGTGGCTCAGCTTGTTAGGCATCAACTCACAAAGCAAAAGGTCACAGGTTTGATTCCTGGTCGGGCACATGCCTGGGTTGTAGATTTGTTCGCATAGGAGGGGCAACTGATCAATGTTTCTTTCCTTCTCTTTCTCCCTTCCTTCCCCTCTCTCTAAAAATAAATAAATAAAATCTGTTAAAAAGTAAACAAACATGCTACAATGAAGTTATTTTCTGGAATTTTAAAAAGAGGGTATTTATTCATTTTTTATTTTTAATTCAATCGTTTTCTTTTTTTTATTGTTGTTTAAGTACAGTTGTCTCCATTTCCCCTCGCCACTACCCCCTACCCCATCCATCCCCACATCCCACCCTTGATCCTACCTCCCTTTGGCTTTGTCTATGTGTCCTTTATACATGTTCCTTGACAACTCTTTCCAAAAAGGAGGGTATTTAATATCATAGTATACAATGCCTTTAACTATGTGATAGCAAGTCCTAAAGCAGTCTTTATTGTGGAGTTTCTTGTATCTACTCTCAGTAAATGATGAAATGATATTATTAAACTATAGGTTATGAAGTTACTTCTGTGGCAGATTATGCTGTTTGTCCAAAATGAGTAACTTTCCACTCATCCATTTTGAATGTCTGTATGATTATGTCAAGCCCTTAATGCGCACCTTTCTTCTTCACAAAACCCAATGAAGTATGTACAAAAGTCTTCATATTACAGATAAAAGTACTGAGATCAGAAAAGATAGGACATTTTTTCAAGGTTATACAGCTAGATTACATTGGAACTAGAACTTGAATCAAAGGTCTCATTCTTTATCACTAGACATACTACTTTTTTTATTGTTGTTTAAGTACACTTGCCTCCATTTTCCCACCACTAATTTCCCCTACCCCACCTACCCCCACCTCCCACCTCCCACCCTCAATCCTTCCCCTTCTTTGGTTTTGTCCATGGGTCCTTTATACATGTTCCTTGGTGACCCTTCCCTTTCTTTTCCCCATTATCCCCTTCTCCCCTCCCCTCTGGTTACTGTCAGTTTGTTGTTTATTTCAATGTCTCTGGTTATATTTTGCTTGCCTGTTTTGTTGATTAGGTTCCACTTATAGTAAAACATGCATAGGACCCAGAGACATATGAAAGGATGCTCAGTATCACTAGCCATCAGAGAGATGCAAATTAAAACGAGAATACTAATTTCTAATTTGCAGAAGTAGAATGGCTCAGTAAAATGGAATCATTAGCAATCTCATTTTATTCTTTTTAACATTTTAAAAGATTTTATTTTTATTTATTTTTAGAGAGAGGGGAAGGCAGGGAGAAAGAGGAAGAGAAACATCAGTGTGTGGTTGCCTCTCAAATACCCCCTACTGGGGACCTGGCCCGCAACCCAGGCATGTGCCATGACTGGGAATCAAACTGGCAACCCTTTGGTCTGCAGGCCAGCACTCAATCCACTGAGCCGTACCAGCCAGAGCAGCCAAGCCAATGAAGAAAAGAAAGAGAAATCAGCGAGTGACTTTCACTTTTTGTTTAAATCAGGCCTGGGACAGAGTTAAGCTTTTCTGAAAGTCAAAAGAAAAATAAACAGTTTGATCTATTATCTAAAGGAAAGTGCAGAATTTTTTTCTATGGAATATATTTAAGTATGTCATCTTTTCTCACATCCCCTATTTGCCATTTATTGTGCCTCTGTGTGGGCAGGCCAGATAGATGTATGGTAGACATACAAAGGTGAATATCCTTTTTCTAAATAGAGAAAATATTTCTGTTAGAATTTCCACATTGAAGACAACATAAAAGATGCCCTGCCAGTTTCTGCCAGACTAACTAGGAAGTTAATGGGTTGATGCTTCATGTTTCATAATAGTTGTTGTTGATGTTGTTTGTTTAAATATTTTGACTTTCACAGCTTATTTTTATCTCATTACCCAGTTTGAGTGCTGTTACTTTGAAAATACACATCCATTATTATGTAGCCTATAATTTCTATATATAATCAACTTTTACTTACACAGAAGTTAATTATACAATTTAACAATTAGATGGACAGCCTGATGACTTTCCATTTTTTAACTATCTATGGACACCACCACCTTAGGATGCACTAAAGAAAAAAGAAGCATAGATGAATATTATTCAAGACTGTTAGATTTCAGTATTTATAAAAGTTAGGTAATAGCTAAAGTAATTAATGGACTTAAATTTTCTGTGCTCTGTCTTCATCAATAATGACAATGACAAGAACAGGACTAAATTAAATTTTTCACAAATGCATAAATATAATAGTGAAGTCAAATATGAATCATATTGTTTGTTCATTTATTTATTATGCACAAGAATTTTGAAACCATATCCACCTTCACTTGAATACCTCTAGTTTAGACTATCATAATAGTGCATACTTGTATAGCCCTTACTGTGTTTCAGGAACCATTCTAAAATTTTATATGCACATAAGCTCACTTAATTTCACAGTAACACTGTGAGGGAGCTATATTATCATCCTCATTTTACAGATGGAGAAACTATAGCACAGAGGAGTGACATGCCCGAGGCTACACACACAGCGAGCTGCAGGACCAGGGTGGGCGTGAGTGCGCAGACGCTGGAGCTGGCACTCCTAGAATCACTCTCTACAACTGCGTCACATATGACGTTTTCACAGTAATCGGGGTTGATGCCTTCTTTTGTAGATGATTTATATCTAAAGAAAGACTTAAGGGCTATCCTTATATTTTATTTATTCTACCATTTACTGATAAAATTTTACATTTAACTCTGTGATTTCTGTAATTATAGTTAACCAGGAGATTTATATATCTCAGGATTTGGCATGTTTCCCTAGATATGCAATAAATGTTTATTTAATTCTCCCATTGTGATAAAATCAAGGAGTCATAGAATTAGATGTGATCTCAAAGGTCATTTAGTCTAGATGCTTAATAGACAAGTAAATCTTTTACAATGTGGATTTTTGCATAGTTTATTTTAAGCTCCTTCTAATATCAGAGAACTCAGTGTTTATTAGGAAAATTATTGTTTGTTAAAAGATCTCTTCATTTGGATCAAAATCTATGTCTTTGAAATTTCTACCTATTGATTTTTTCTTGTGGATCCAGTCATAATAAGTCAAAATCTTTTCCTCATTAAAAAACCTTTTAAATAGTTAACCTGATTATCTTGTCATTGTTTGCCTCAACCATACACTCTTGTGATTCACTCCAATTTTTTTTCAACTGACAGTGTTACAAATCTTCTCTACCATTCCAGGTGCTCTTCACTTGACCTAAAATTTATCAGCATCTTTAAGTGTTGTGACCAGAGTTAAAATATATAATTGATCTACGCAGTGACGATCAAGGAATAGAGCAGATCCTTCCTCGAACCATTCTGCTTATGTTAAGCTTGAGAACGAGTGGGCATTCTTGGCAACATCAACATGTCCTATCATAATGAGGCATGTAGTCCATTATAGTGACTAGATGTCATGCTGTAAAACTGCACTCATCAGTTAATAGTTACGGGGAAGTGGTGGACTTAGATGAAAAAAGTTTATGTTTGTCCGTGTGGCATTTTCGTTTGTTGACTTGCTTAAAATAACCTAAAATTCATTTTGCATCTTGCTTCTATTATGCTTTAGCTTTACTTCTTTTTTTAAATGATTTTATTTATTTATTTTTAGACAGGGGGGAAGGGAGGGAGAAAAGAGGGAGAGAAACATCAACGTGCGGTTGCCTCTCATGTGCCCTGCACTGGGGACCTGGCCTGCAACTTAGGCATGTGCCCTGACTGAGAATCCAACCAGTGACCCTTTGCTTCGCAGTCCATTGCTCAATCCACTGAGCCACACCAGGCAGGGCTTAGCTTTACTTCTTAACATTCTGTTAGGAAATGATGATGCAAACAGATCTTTAAGTCATAACAAATATGTTGACTAGAATACTGCTTAGATTGCAGCCTTTGCTAGGCTAGTAGTCTTTCCTTCAGAGTATTAATGCTCTTAGATGGTTATTCTATCAATTAAGAGCACACCTACCTAGTTTTTTTGATTCAGGTTATGTTTTTGCATTTATTTTTAACAACTAAAACATTTACTGTGCTACTCCATAAAGCATAAGTATTCATTGTTCAAATATCAGCCCTCTTTCTTTTCTTCAGGGTTTTGGTAAATTACTGGGAATTAATATTAAATCAGATCTTTTAAGAATCAAAAAACAGAAGTACTAATATTCCATGGTATTATAAGTCAGTGACTACATCCTGGAAATCGTAGCTACTTCTTGACATAATGTTACTTTGAAATGAGCTTGTTGACTGCTATGATGATTATCATACATTGATATAGAACTTTCTTTAGTCATTTTTATTAGCTATTCTTTTGAATAGTCTCATGTGGTACTTCAGTGTTAAATTCATAAAAGATTTCAGGCTGTCATCAATTCAGTCAAAACAATCTTTTGAGCTGTTAGATAAAGTTTGATTTTGTATTTGTGAGAATACAAAAGTGCCTCACTGCCTTTATCAGCCTCCTCGAAAATGGGGGAGTGACAATAAGAAGAGAGCATCTTGCTTCAAAGTGACCAACAAGCCCTTAGCACAGGCAGGACTAGAAGTCGTGTTTCATCACTGCACAGCAAGGTGCACGCGGCGTTTCTTCCCCGTTGTTTTCCTATAGCAGGAGTGTCCAATCTTTTGCCATCTCTGGCCACACTGGAAGAAGAAGAGTTGTCTTGGGCCACACATTAAATACATTGTAACACATACTCACATAAAAGTCTAATAATGTTTTAAGTAAATTTACGATTTTGTGTTGGGCCACATTCACAGCCATCCTGAGCCATATGCGGCCACACAAGCCGCAGGTGGGACACCCCTGCAAAGTGTCCTCCTGTCCCATTTCTTCACTCTTTTTAAATAATCTATTTAAATGTATAATTTGTACTAAGTTAAACACAACTTTATTTCCTGTTTTTAATTTTATGTCATTTCAACAAAAGTGGCTTGTTAATTGGATGATCTCAAAGATGTGAACTGGTTGATAGCTGACTTACTTTTGCACTAGCCTTACATTAATTTCCAGATTTGTTTATTGCTCATGGGAAGCTGAGTTTGACATCCAGCTTCCTTGATTAGTGCACTGAGAACTGTTTCAACAACTTTCCCCTGACCCTCCTGGAAGTATTGGGCACCACCCTTGCTCTGCTTGGCTCTCTTTAAGGCGAGCTCAATGGGCTGCTTTGATGTTATTAACGCTGTGATGCTTTCTCCCATAATCAAGCCGAGTGTCACTGCTTTCCCCCAATCACCTACTGCACTTAATTGACCAATAGAGCTAGAAAAAAAAGAGGATCAAATCACAAACCCAAATCAGCAGTTGTCAGAAGAAATTAATTTGAACAGGAGGCAGAAAAATACTTGTTTCTTTTCTCTCTCATTCTGCGCTCATTTTTGGCAGTCTGATGAGGGAAATAATTATTAATGTCTCCAGCTGTGCCCTCACGCAGATGCCAGGGACTTCAATGAACTGCTTTTCACTTCCCTAGCTCCCTTAAGTCTTTCTTCTGAAGACATTTTCTGGCCCTTTGGTTAACCAGGTGACCCTGGGGTGAGTCTGGCAAGTTTATGTCTATGTGTCAAGTTTAATCTGGATAATCCTGTTGGGACAGTCTTCCCTATGAGCCATGCTGAGAGCACTTTCCTTTTCTGGCTCCCACTCAGAGCAAGAAGTGGAAAAAATGAGTGGGTACATATTTCCTATCAAATTTCTCAACCTGTCAGTTGATCTGTCAGCATGTATTATTCTCTTAAAAGTGTTTTCAGCCCTTTTCTAGGCACGACAAAAAATAGAGGAACATAGTACATAGTCATTGCTTCTGAAAAAATCATGTAAGGTAGCTTGAAAACTACTTTAAATGAATACCTAAAAAGTACAAGATTGGTTAAGCATTAGAAGCTTCAAGCTTTAAGTCACTTGTGTATTTGCTCATTCATTAAGGACTTGTTTTTAAGTAACAGAAACAAGTTAACCTGGCTTATTGGAGAAAGGAATACATTTCTATTGTAGGCACAGCTGAGTTCAGGGATCATCAGAACCTCTCCATCTCTGGCTCACAACTTGCCTGGATAAGATGGTTGTAAGGTTTCAAAGTTACATTCTGTCCATTCAGCAACCAAAGTGGTTAAAAGAGAGAGAGCTACACTTTCTCAGTAATTTCCAGAAATGTCCTAACTATCCTAAAACTGGCCTTGGGATCTGAAAGATACAGATTCATGGTCTTTTTTTTTTTTTTCTTTTAATGTAACTGAAACAATTACATCTTTTTTTTTATGGTAGTGCAAATACATTTGTCCCCATTTTCCTCCCATTACTCTCCCCCACCATACCCACCCCCACCTTCCACATTCAATCCTCTCCCCAGCCCCACTGGTCATGTGTCCTTTATACATGTTCCTGGACAACCCTCCCCCTTCCTTCCTCCTCATCTCCCTTCCCACACACTTCTGGTTACTGTCAGTTTATTCTTTATTTTCAGTCTCAGGTTATATTTTTCTCCCTTGTTTATTTTGTTGATTAGGTTCTATTTATATGTGAGATCACATGGTATCTGTCTTTCAGTGCCTGGCTTATTTCATTTAGCACAATGCTCTCCAGTTCCATCCATGCTGTCTTGAAGGCCAGGATTTTGATTTTTCTTTCTGCTGTGTAGTATTCCATTACGTAAATGTACCACAATTTTTTGATCCACTCATTTACTGATGGGCATTTAGGTGTGTTCCAACACTTGGCTATTATAAATAATGCTGCTATGAACATTGGGGTGCATAGGTTCCTCTGAATTGGTGTTTCAGTATTCTTAGGGTGTAATCCCAGCAGTGGAATTGCTAGGTCAAAATGAAGTTCCATTTTTAGTTTTTTGAGGACATTCCATGCTGTTTTCCACAGTGGCTTCACCAGTCTGCATTCCTACCAACAGTATATTAGGGTTCCCTTTTCTCCACAACATCACCAGCACTTGTTTGTTGTTTTGTTTATGATGGCCATTCTGACCAGTGTGAAGTGGTATCTCATTGTGGTTTTAATTTGCATCTCTCTGATGGCTAGTGATATATCAAGCATTTTCTCAGTCCACAAGAGACTGAAACTAGAAACCAGCCCAAAGGAAAAAACTCAAAAACATTCAAAGTCACGGAGATTGAATAGCATCCTATTAAACAATGAATGGGTTAATAATGAGATCAAGGAAGAAATCAAAAAGTTTCTAGAAACAAATGAAAATGAACTGACAACAGTCCAAAACCTATGGGACACAGTGAAGGCAGTCCTGAGAGGCAAGGTCATAGCGATATAGGCCTACCTAAAAAGATAGAAACATTTCAAACAAACAACCTCACCCTACATGTACAAGAACTGGAGGAACAACAACAAAGACAGCACAGAGTGAGTAGAATGAAGGAAATAACCAAGATCAGAGCAGAATTAAATGACATAGAAACTAAAAGAAGAATTCTGAGGATCAATAAATCCAGGAGCTGGTTCTTTGAAAAGATAAACAAAATCAACAAGCCTTTAACCAAACTCATCAAGAAAAAAAGACAGCAGGCCCAAATAAATAAAATCAGAAGTCAAAGAGGAGAGATTACAAAGAAATATAAAGAATTGTAAGAAATTACTATGAACTCCAGCCAAGATGGAGACGCAGGTAGAAACCCTTCACTTCCTCACACAACCAAAAGGAGAAAAACAACCAATCTAAAATCAATAAACAACCAGAAGTGCCAGAAAATCAAACCACATGGAACTCCAACAACCATGGAATTAAAGAAACAGTCAAAGAGAACAACCAGACCAGTAAGGTGGGGAACTGAAAAAAACTGAGGTGAGTGGCGGACCATGGGGGTAGGGCTGGCTGCGGCTCAGGGGCAGGCTACATGGGAGGGGCTGACTTAAAAGGAAACTGAGACTCAGAGTTGGTTGTGGACTACAGCAGTGGTAAGATAAACTCCAAGTCTCACACAAGAGTTCTTTGAAAAGTGCACTAGAGATGAGCAGGCGAGCTGCCTTGTTCCCTATTCTGGCCCCTCCCCCACGGGCAGCGCTGCCCAGGAGAATACCCAAAGCTCTGCATCCTCACAACTTATCAGGGGCCTGAGCAAAGAGGGCCAAAATGAAAGAACAGAGCAAAACCTCAGAAAGCGAGCTAAGCAAGGAGGATATAGCCAACCTATCTGATAGAGAATTTATAGCCCTTGTAATCAAAATGCTCACAGACCTGACTGAGCTTGATCAAAAAATGAAAGAACAAATCAAAGATACCCAAAATGAAATAAAGCAAAATATTCAGGGAATCAACAGTGACAGGAAGGAAAAGAGGACTCAAAACAATGATTTGGAACAAAAGGAAGAAATAAACATCTAACTGGACCATAATGAAGAATCCAAAAAAAATGAAGAGAGGCTGAGGAATCTCTGGGACAACCTGAAACGTTCCAATATCCGAATTATAGGGGTGCCAGAAGGAGAAGAAGAAGACCAAGAAATTGAAAACTTATTTGAACAAATAATGATGGAAAACTTTCCCAGTCTGGAGAAGAAAAGTCCAAGACTTTCAGGAAGTCCAAGAAGCCCAGAGAATCCCAAGGAAGTTGGACCCAAAGAGGAACACAACAAGGCACATCATCATTAAGTTATCCAAGATTAAAGATAAGGAGAGAATCTTAAAAGCAGCAAAAGAAAAGGAGACAGTTACCTACAAAGGAGTTCCCATAAGACTATTAGATGATTTCTCAAAAGAAACCTTGCAGGCAAGAAGGGGTTGGAGAGAAGTATTTGAAGTCATGAAAGGCAAGGACCTACATCTAAGATTACTCTATCAAGCAAAGCTATCATTTAGAATGGAAGGGCAGATAAAGTGCTTCCCAGATAAGGTCAAGTTAAAGGAGTTCAACATCATCAAGCCCTTATTATAAGAAATGTTAAAGGGACTTATCTCAGAAAAAGAAGAAAAAAATATGAACAGTAAAATGACAACAAACTCACAACTATCAACAACTGTATCTAAAAATAACCACAACAACAAAAACAAACTAAGCAAACAACTAGAACATGAACAGAATCACAAAAATCGAGATCACATGGAGGGTTATCAGTGGGGAGAGGGAGGAGGTAGAATGGGGAAAAGGTGTGGGGAATAAGAAGCATAAATGGTAGGTACAAAATAGACAGAGGGAGGTTAAGAACAGTATAGGAAATGGAGAAGCCAAAGAACTAATATGTATGGTCCATGGGCATGAACTAAGGGAGGGGGAATGCTAGTTGGAGGGAGGATGCAAGGCAGAGAAAAATAAAGGGGAGAAAACAATGGGACCACTGTAATAGCATAATCAATAAAATATCTATTAAAATAATGTGATCAAAATTTCTAAAACTTTTAGTTTTCATAAGTAGTACTAGGTTTGTTCTGTGTGTAGGTATGTGTATATGTGTGTGTGTATGTATATATGTGTATATATGTGTTCTGTGTGTGTTTTCCTTTTCAGCCACTCTGGGCTGCTTTTCCAGATGAGAGAATGCTTTGGCTAAAGCAATTCTATACATAGGGAAATTGTGAAATGTATACCATGGCTTAGTGAATTACTGTACTCACGTTTTTTTTTTTTTTTTTAAAGAATTTATCTATTTATTTTTAGACAGAAGGGAAAGTGGGGAGAAAGAGAGGGAGAGAAACATCAATGTGTGGTTGCCTCTCACATGGCCCCCACTGGGGACCCGGCCTGCAACCCAGGCATGTGCTCAATCCACTGAGCTACACCAGCCAGGGCTGTACTCATGTTTGAGAGTTGTCAGTAAGGAAAAGGAAGCAACTCTTCTTGTTTTCTTCTTCCTTGTCCTCTTATCTCTTAGACCAGCAGTGTCAAACTCACTTTCACTGGGGGGCACATCAGCCTCGCGGCTGCCTTCAAAGGGCTGAATGTAATTTTAGGATTGTGTAAATGTAACTACTCCTTAACTGTTAAGCAAGAGCTTGGCACTGCTGCCAAGTAGAAACAAGGTGCCCGGCCGCATAAAACAAGGTGGAGGGCTGGATTCAGCCCACAGAACTTGTGTTTCCACCTGTGTCTTAGACCATGGATTGTACGATTGGCTTTCTCAGTCTCCAACACTCACCTTGGTTGTAAAGTAAATGGTGATGCTTGAGCAATCTGAAAGAAGTTATGCAGTTTATCTCCACTGACTTTAAGAGCCGTGTAAGTGGAGATAAATGAAATCCTAACAAAAGCACAGAACCAGTATGAGAGCTGGGCTGTATCTTATGGGGAAGATGGGCACTGAGCACACCTGAGGGGGAGGACTGAGAAAGAAGGTTGAGGAGGGAAACAGCTGTCTGGTAAAGCCGCACAGGTGTAGGGGTACTCATTACATTCCCATAGGCTCTCTCATTAAGGCCGTGGCAGATGTTCTTGAATGTGACTGGCATAGTCACAGGAGAGGCAGTAAGCTAAGCTTAATGTTCAGAATACTGGTGTGGCACCTCCGGGCAGAAGGTTGGCAAGTTTCACCTCTTTGCCAGAGTGGCAGCTGCTCTTGTCTCCTTAGTCATGGAGTCTGTGGAATGCCTCTTCGGCAGCCTCATCGTATCTCACAGACTCGATTCTACTCCTTTATAACTGGACTTGAGTTATTAAAAAAAAGAAACTCCCACATAAACAGAGGCAACATAAACAGAACACTTGATGCTTAGGGACCACACTTTAGTCCTTGGCTCAAAATCCTCTGAGAGCTGGACCAATATCAGCCCATCTCCGAGAAATCTTAGAAACAAAAATTGCAGCTGAGAGAGAGTTATATGGGCTGGTAGCATAAAGCCCAGAGCAATCTTAAAAATTACATTTGAGACCCTGGAATTTTTTCAATTATACTTCATAGGGGAGGATATATCAAAATTTGTTTGTTTTTTCTGGAGATAGCAAAATGACTAACTGTAAATCTGCAATAGAAATGTATCAATGTTTCTGTCTTTATTTTAAAAAAATCTACATTACAGATTTCTAGACTACACTCTGGGAATATAGGTTATTACACTCTCTGTTCATAGATAGAGATGAGGGGAAATATGACTTACTAGAAATGCAGACCAGTGACCCTTTAACAGTGAAAAGCAAATACTAATGAAGTATACTAATGGGCTTATTTGAAGCAGGAATTTTATTTTATTTTTTATTTTTTAAAGATTTTATTTATTTATTTTCAGAGAGAGGAGAAGGGAGGGAGAAAGAGCAATGTATGGTTGCCTCTCACATGGCCCTCATTAGGGACCTGTCCCGCAACCCAGGCATGTGCCCCGATTGGGAATCGGGCCGGGACCCTCTGGTTCCCAGCCCGTGCTCCATCCACCGAGCTACACCAGCCGGGCTAAAGCAGGAATTTTATATGATTGGACTAAAAATCACCAATACCTTTGTACATTCGTTCAGGTCTTGGTATTAAAGACAGGGCAATTCTTAATGATTGATAATATAACTTGTTCAGAAGAAACCTATCCTGCAAGTCTATCTCTATTATATTTCTTTTTAACTTTACTCTTTTTTTCTTTGAGGAATTCCAAAACATCTGGCATCTAGAAAGATCTTGCTTGTCAATTACTGACATTTGAAAATAGATTGTAGTTTTCAGAAGACAGCTTTCTAGCTGTTTTCCAATAGACCTTACAATGCACATGTCTTCAGTGAAAGCTTCAAGGTTCTGAGTCCAGCTTGCAGCCTCTACGGTCCAAATGTCAATCTTATCAGTGTTCAGAGTTGGTTGGATTTACAAAGCTGACTAACAATATTAAAACTTAAAAAGGAATGAACTATCAGCTAAAATGCAAAGTTATAAATTAAAAGTTTTACAAGGATCAGAAGAGTAAATTTAGCCTGCCGAGTGCATCCCTCCTTACAGGCCAGTCCTATAAGGGACAGTAAGAGGCTTAGTACCCATGAAATCAAAACAGGGATAATTAGCTGCATGAGTCACACATATATTGACATAAACCATATATACACCTTCAAGGTGATAATTATAACTACTTATTGAGAGCTAATTACGGGCTACACACTGTCCCAAATGCTGGACATATATTAACTCAAGTATCTTCCAGTAATTAATTAAAATGAAAACCTCATTTAAAGAGGATAAAACTGAGTCTCAGAGATATGAATAAGTTTCCCAAGGTTAAAAAATAATAGTATGAATTAGAACCTGGGTAATATGGTGGCACACTCCAGTTTTTAAACCCTTGCTATAATGTAAATAATGGAAACTGGACAAGTTCCAGAGCCAAAAACGATCTCTTTGGCAATGTTAAGTATTCTAGCAACTTCTTGCCCTTTGATTTCCCTTTTCTACAGTCCAAGCTAATCTTTCTTGCTTTGTTCAGCTTTTCTCTGGAAAAGGTGCCCAATAATTGTCTAGAGTCCAGCTTATTAAATTTCAGTCAGACTGCTGCATTTCTTTCTCTAGTTCACGTCTTTGTTCACATGTTTATAAATAACATGACCCTGCTTTTTACTAGAGGTAGCCAGTGCACACACCTTACCTCTGCACGAACTAGTTTCATTTTCAGAAGTCAACCACATTTCCTAGTCCTCAGTGAATTCAGCACAACTTATCTGTAGGTTGAACATGCCCACATGTGTAAAATCCAAAATTCTTGGAATTTCCTCAAACTCCACTCCTGTACAGCCTTCTCCCTTGGCTGCTCAAATCCCAAGGCTGACTTATCTAGGCATAACTTTTCACTTCCCAGAAAAGTGCCTGAAATGACTCCCACAGAGGGAATCACTAGCCTAGGGTTCTGATATGCAAAGTCAAATTTTCTGTTTAGAGATTTGTTGACATACAAAAAAGAGGTGCTGAAATACCCTGACTGGTTGTCTTCTAAGGGTTTCTACTGCTCCCTTTGAATATCAAGAACAGAGAGATTCTTTAGTTCATTTTGATTGGTTGTACTTGTTCAGCCTTCTTTTATATGCCTAGATTTTGTTTCTAAAGCAGTTTATCTTTGTCCGTTCACCTCTTTGCTGGGCATGCCACAAATTGCTTTTTGTGTCTGGTGTGGGTTCTCCTTTTAAGTCAATAGAAATATCGTATAATCAAGAGCTTCTTGGAATATAGAGGGAATCAAATGTAACTAAACTATTATTAAAAGGATAATTGTTTTCCTTATGACAAAGAAATGTAAGATCACTATATTTTTCTGAGTTTTATGCATGTATTGTTTTTAAGATTAAATGAACCTATAAGAAAAGTTTAATTACTCAGTTATCGCATAACCCACTTTACAAACATATTCCCTGTCTTAATTTCTTGAATCAATACAAAAGGAAAAACAGCCCTGTTTTTTGAGGGACTAGCAGATTTTTTCTTGTCAGTATCTTAAATTTGATCTGCAAGCATCAGCTGAAATTTGGAGCTTGACTTTTTGAAAAGCACTAATAAGAGTCAGTGAGGTCAGCAGTCTCTGCAGCAGAATTGGAAGAAACCTATTTGTCATCAGAGAGGCATAAAAACCGAGCCTCAGAGCTGGAAGTAAGTTTGTTCGTAGTCTTAAAACTGTCCTATGTTTAACATACTGATTCTGTATTTGCCACTTTTCATGGACTCCTGATCATATTTTCTTATTTGGGGTGCATTATGAATTATGATAATAAAATGAATTATCAATTATCATAATTATTTTATTAGATAACACATTGGTTTCTCTAGACCTGTGTAGTCTAGTATGTTAATCACAAATCATATGTTGCTATTCAAATTTATATTAATTAAAATTAAAACCTAAAAGCTCAACTCCTCAGTCACAATAGCCACATTTCAACTGCTTGATAGTGACATATGACTAGTAGCTACAGAACTGGAATCAGCAGAGGCTTGGATGTTTCATCTACTCTCTTCCTGAGTGCCAGAACCTTCTCCATAAGAGCTCTTGTAAATCATTTTTTAAGGTAGTGCCTGAATACAGCCCACTGAGAGACACACCAGTCCTACTAGGCCATAAGACCATGCATTCCTCAGTTGCATGCCTTCAAATTAAAAACAACAAAACAACAACAATAAAAGAGTTCTCCTTTCTTTAAAAAAAAAAAATGAGGACATATTTAACTCGCTTTAAGTTTTGAGTTTCACCCATTTGTCCCAACAAAATAGAAGAGTTCAATATATTCCATGGAATCAAGTCACTGGGCTGTTACCGAATCACCATATTAACATAACTGGCTAACATGCATAAGCCTGGTTTTCCATGGTTGCAGAAGCGAAGGAGAAAACCAAGCACATCATTGGCCCTTTGACCCTGCACACAACTATTAAAACAAAACACAGCAAAAATTCCGCTCTTTAGTGAAGCTCACGGTTGACACTGTTTGTAATCTGCAAAGAACCATTTTACTGCTGACAACTCTCATTCATGCCATGAAGGATGCATTTCACAAGCACCTAACTCTAACTTCCTCATCTCTCCACATAAGCAAATGAACTATGCAAACAGTTGTGTACTTGTGCAGTGCTGGATTCATAGCGTAGTGTTTTTCAAATAATGTGTCATAACCCATCAATACACTATGAACAGTATTATTTTTTATTTTACTTTAAAAATAGAAATAGAACATAACAGGTAGTTCAGGATAGAATACACAGTGTGGCAAAAGTAGGTTTATAGTTGTTAGTATGAAAAATAATGCAATAATTAATAACTAATAATACAAGAACAAACTGTGTTTCATGTATCCATAACTACAAACCTACTTTTGCCTCATGTTCTATTATCCAAATTCACTATACATAGTAAAATACCATATATATATATTTTTTTTATTTGTGTGCAAGTAATGAGTCATGGTGTAATGAATTTCTTGCTGAAGGTTGTGGTCAAGAAATTTTGAAACCTGCTATAGAAGCATGTCTCTTTGGGGTATAATCTGTAAAATATGACTGAGCCTAGGAACATTTTAGTAAATATTTTGCTGAAAAAAATCTTAAAATCTAATTTGAATTCTGTATTTTTTTCTCCAAGTTCATTCTTGGTTCTGAGTAGACTAAACACCATGTCAAATTTAAGTCCACTAGGTCATTTTATTTACTGGATAACAGATGGTCATACCCATTACATTGTAATTTGGTCAGTATTTGGAAGGATGTTCAGAGAAGGGTAGTAATGAAGTTTCACTCTCACCCTGTACATATTTATTTAGCACCTAGAAGATATACCGTTATGTGTCAGGCCGGATGTGTAAGATAGCTGATATTCAGGGTAGGGAGTGAAGTGATTAGCTGGATGACACTTCATTATTTTAGTTTTTAGATTTTGTTTATTTGTTTTTAGACAGAGGGGAAAGGAGAGAAAAAGAGAGGGAGAGAAACATCAATGTGTGGCTGCCTCTCATGTGCCCTCTACAGGGGACCTGGCCCGCGACCCAGGCATGTGCCCTGATGGGAATCAACCACGGACCCTTTGGTCCGTAGGCCGGCACTCAGCCACTGAGCCACACCAGCCAGGGTTGGATAACACTTTAAATTGGTCTGAAAATGTTCCTAATATAGACTCAAACTCCATGTGAGTATGGGAGCCAAGAACATGAATGTATTTTCTGTTTCTTAAAAAATATGTATCAAATGTACTTACACTATAATACCTATGGTTCAAAGAATTTTTTAAAAACTTAAAATTATTTACTTCACATCTTAACCTCATTACTAGTATCAGTCTTTATTACAGAAGAGAAATTTGAAACTCCAAGATGTTAAGTGACTTGCCTAAGATCACATATCCAGTAAATTGACCTAGAATATAGATCTTGCATTTGTATGCCTTTTTCCAAGCATGCAAGTCCTGTGAAAACAAGACTTGGACATTTAGTCATTTACAGCCAGTTTTTAGAGGAAAGAGGGAAAAATGTTCATAAAAAAATTTTAATGATTTACTAAAAATGAATTCTCTATAGTCTACAACAATTTTTACCAACTTCTGTGATTTTACTAATTTAGCCAAAATTCACTAAGAATTGTAGCACTTGATCCTTGTTACATTCACCATCTTTTTTTCCTCTCCCTTTTTCAAAGAAAGAGTACAAAGAGAGGTTCAACTTACTGCGTTTCTTCTAGACCCGCCATCTGATATGGTTTAGGCCTTGGGCATATGCGCTCATAGTAATTTGCATGGTAATTAAATTCATTTAGACAATACACTGCTTAATAGGGGATTGGACAGCTTCTCCCCTAGCAGTTCATTAAGCTACCTGTGCTAAGGCCTTCCTAGATGACAGGTCAAGTCCACACCAAAATATTAAATATGTTGTACATTTGTTAAAAGAAAAAAGCCAACTAGATAACACTGATGTTGACTTCATAAGTGTTCTCTTCCATATCATCTTGTTTATCTGCATATTTAATTGTGCTTCATTTATTTTTCACTCGTACCTCCATTTTTCAAATCAACACACATGCATTGAAGCCAGCTAAGTCCAGTTACATTCAGTAGAAGCCCTTGCTAAGACAGCCCTTGCCCTCCTGGGTTCACAGCTGAGAGTTTATGACAATAAAGATGCAGACAGGAGAGAACACAATGTTGTCAATGGATTACAGAGATTGGATTAATTTGCTAGGGGATTGCCAAAGCAGAACAATTACAGCTAATAAGTTTATCAGGGAAGGCTTTTCGGAAGTACGCTTTCATTTGTGTTAAATGTTACTGAATTCTAATCAAGTACTAAATATTTGTCGGAACTAATCCTTAGAACATTCCTATGAGGTCCAAATTCTCATTATTTTCATTTTACGTACAGGGAAACTGAAATACAAATACTTAAATATGTTGTCCAAGGTTACTCAATTTTAAGTGATAAAGCCTGATTTGAACCCAGTCTGGCTTGGACTCAGCATTCTTAACCACACAGTATAGCTCTGTGGACCTTCAAAGAGTAAAACTGTTTTGACAAGTGGTGAGTCCTCACTCAGGGCAACTGATGGTGTGGAATCATGAGTAAAGGCTCAGGTTCAGGCACAGGCACAGAAATGTGTTTATATTGCTATAAGCTACCCTGTTTTCTGGCCACTGGTATGTAGGGCTTGTGATAAACTGTCCCAAGAATGAGGCTCCTAAAAGAGGCCTTTGGAGACTATAAAGCTTCCTTGGTAACGGTGCAAATAAGAAGGGGCCAAGGACAAAGCCCAGAGGAACACTGACATGTACCAGGCAGATGGCAGGTGGTAAAAGTGGTGGATAGAAAAATGTCTCTTCTATATATTTTATAGAAAAGTAATGGAAAATAACTAAAATAAAGGTAATGAAACACATACAAACTGTAAAGGCTCATGCCTGCCAAATATTTATTGAAAAGCTCCCCTTGATGTAGTAAGACTTGTGTCCCATGCTTTGAGTCTCTCTGTGTCCTATGAAAGCTAAAGAGATAGGCGCCCGTAACGAGAGTCTATTCTTGAAAGTGGCATTTCCTATATTGTTTTCAGTTCAAATGTCATATGCTTGCTTTCTTGTAAATTTCTGTAACACTTTGTACCCATCATGCAACTTTCCTCTAATATTTTCTCCTGCTTTATTAAAATCCCCTTGATCACAAATATTGCCTCTTCAGCTTTTGAGCAAAACTGTTAACTGAATGAATGAGAGTTAAAGACACTTCTAGATAGATATATGACAGCACTAGAAGAGTGTCATGGGTAAAGAAACAATGATTCTGATAATCCTGCTTTCTTGCTAATTGTTTATAAATATACAGGAAGAGAGACACATAAATCATAGGGTCAAAGGAAGGCAGCCCAGTATTGCTGTCTATAAATCCACTTTATTTGTTCATCCATCACTATGATATAATAAGAGATGAGTCAGAAGACTGGATGCTAGTCTGGGCATGTTAGCCTATACCAGGTGACCTGAAGCAGCCTCACTGGGTGGGGGTGGTGATGCTGGGGTGGGGAGGGGGTGCAGTACAAGCAGAAGAAGCGTTTGTTTACTAATAAAAAAAACAAGAGACTCTGAAAGCTGCCTCTAGAGATTGATTAGATGATGAAGGAAACCCTGTGCCTCCTTCTCTGATAAGATACCAACCTAGCAGGAGCAATTTATTTGGCAGTGGTCATCAATAGTGGCAGGTATAAATTTAAGTGTGGCTCCTATACAAGAGTGAACAGCTCCTGCTAGGGGGTAAAGCAAATAGTAATTTATCTTTAGAGGTGAAAGCAGCAGTCAATCAAAGGCATACATATGAAGAAGCCTAGCAAATTTATTTATTTTGCTTTTACTTTAAATTGATATACTATTTTAGAAGCATTTTATATGAATGCTTTTTATTGACTCAATATTATTTAGGGGAAGATGTGTACTGTGTGATTGTTTCTGGAGCAACGAAGAGAAAGCTTTGTTATTATGTTGTGGCATTTAATTATAAACAGTGGCTTGTAGAATCCTGACCCAAAGACCCTGTTGCCTTAATCAGGCTCTCAGGATTGGTTTGCCAGATCTGGTTATATAGATACAAACCTCACACTGAAACAATGTTTTGGTTTTGTTTTGTTTTTACCTGCTAATGTACTTGAGACAAAAATAAACCGAGGAAGTCATTAAATAAAATGGAATGAAATAAATTGTCTTTAAGCCACTTAAACTACTACCAGAGATATAGGTGAAGATGAGTAAGATCCTGGCTACTCAACTGAAACATCAGTCTTCCAGACTTCCCGTCAAGATGGAGGCGTAGGTGGACACACTGTGCCTCTGCTCACAACCAAAAAGGAAAAATGATAAGTTAGAAAGCAAAATAGACAACCAGAACAGACAGAGAATGGAACTGAGTGGAAGTCTGACAGCCAAGAAGTTAGAGAGGACACGTTCATCCAGACCGGTAAGCAGGGTGGAGCCGGACGGAGAGCGCACACAGCCAGACAGCAGTTTTCCCGGAGAGACTTGATGAAGGTGTGCCAGGGCAAAATGCGGCCTGTGCACTCGGAGAAGCCCGTGGGAACCAGCGGGGCCTAGACTGGTGGACCAGGCAGTCCCTCTTTCCTGCGCAGATAGACTGGGAGAAGGAGTCTGGGAGCGGAGCAGACCATGCGGCCCACCATTGCAACCCAGCATCGAGGGGTAAAAAAAAGCCTTGGACCACCTGTTGAAAGCACCTGAGGGGGTCGAGGCAGTGGAGGGAGCGGCTCCCAGCCTCACAGGAGAGCTTATTGGGGAGGGGGTGAATGGGAGCCAGTGGTAAATGGAACAAGTGCCAAGGCTCCCTCCCAGGCTCTGCCCCCAAAGGAAAGGTCACAACACAACGACACAGGTTGCCCTGCACTGGTGAACACCTAAGGCTCTGCCTCTTAAAGTAACAGGTGCCTGAGGAAAAAAAAAATCGCCCAAATGAAAGAACAGAACAGAGCTCCAGAAAAATTACAACTAAGGGACGAGGAGATAGTCAACCTATCAGATGCACCGTTCAAAACACTGGTAATCAGAATGCTCACAGGATTCAAAGAAAGACTGTTGCAATTACTTGAACAAATGAAGGATAATATAAAGGAAATGAGGGGAAATCTGCAGAGAACCAATAAGGAAGAGAAGGAAACTGGGACTCAAATCAATGGGGTGGACCAGAAAGAAGAAACAAGAATTCAAAAAAACGAGGAGAGGCTTAGGAACCTCCAAGACATCTGTAAACAGCCCAACATGTGTATCATAGGGATGCCAGAAGGAGAAGAGGAAGACCAAGAAATTGAACATTTATTTGAACAAATGTTGAAGGAGAATTTCCCCATTCTGGCAAAGGAAATAGACTTCCAGAAAGTCCAGGAAGCTCAGAGAGTCCCAAAGAAGTGAGACCCAAAAAGGAACACACCAAGACACATCATAATGACATTACCCAAGATTAAAAATAAGGACAGAATCTTAGAAGCAGCAAGAGGAAAGGAGACAGTTACCTATAAAGGAATTCCCATAAGACTGTCAGCTGATTTCTTAAAGGAGACCTTTCAAGCAAGAAGGGGCTAGAAAGAAGTATACCAAATCATGAAAGGCAAGTACATACATCCAAGAGTACTCTATCCAGCAAAAGTTTCATTTAGAATGGAAGGACAGATAAAGTGCTTCTCAGATAAGGTCAAGTTCAAGGAGTTTATTATCACCCAGCCTTTATTATATGAAATGTTAAAGGGATTTATATAAGGTATGGAGGGAAATCAACAGGAGAGTGGGAGGGGGAGAGAGGAGGAAAAAGTACAAAGGAAAAGTAGCATAAGCAGTAGGTAGGAAACAGACAGGGAGAGGTTAAGAATAGTATAGGAAATATAGAAGCCAAAGAACTCATGTGTATGACCCATGGGCAAAAACTAAAGGGCGGGGAATGGGGGAGATGCGGGGTGGAGGGGAATAAAGGGGGGGAAATGGGACAACTGTAATAGCATAATCAATAAAATATATTTAAGGGGGAAAAAAAAACAACAACATCAGTCTACCTAAATCAGGTTACACAGAGAGTGACGGTTTGTACCATGCCATTCAAACGTCTCTCAAACCTCCTCTGGTTAGCAACAGATGTAGGTGCTGGCTCTAGTAGAAATTGCCTTTAAAAGCCATCCAACCCTGACCGAGAAACACATCACTGGATCCCACTCATAAAAATTCTTCATGCAGGACCATCATCCAGAACAGTTATCTGTGTCCCCCTTCTCTATTGTTTCCAGTTTTCTCCCATAAGCAAGACTCATTCTTTCTCATTGTTTCTACAAATCTACTTTTCATTTGCAATTTTAACCCCCTTTCCCGCCCAAAGCCATTATACAAGACTTGCATTTTCTTTTCTGTGTTTCTATATTCCCTATTTGGAAGGTAATAAATTCATTTTCCTTTTCTTAGATGATTTTTCTTAATAAAAACACCAGAAAGAGAATTAATATATATTTAACTTTATTTTGAAACTCCATTGGAATCATTACATTTGAATTTGTAGAGGAGCTATCATATACAACACTCCAGTGGAATCTGTATGTGGCTGGCAATTTATTAGACATCCAGTAGAGATACTTCTCACCTATCTAGATTGTTTTATGTAGTATGGACATTTTAGTAATGTGAATTCTCCCTATCCATGAGCATGGTATATGCTTCCACTTATTTGTATCTTCTTCAATATCTTATAATTTTCCAAGTACATGTCTTTTACCTCCTTGGTTAAATTTATTCCTAGGTGCCTTATTTTATTTCTTTCCAATTGTAAAGGTGATAGTTTTCTTAGTTTCTCTTTCTGATAGTTCATTTTTGGTGTTTAGAAATGCCACCAATTTATGAATATTAATATTATATCCTGCTTCTTTACTGAATTTACTTCTTAGTTTTATTTTTGGTATAGTTTCTAGGGTTCTCTATATACAACATCATGTCATCTGAAAGTAATGACAGTTTCACACTTCCCTTTCCTATTTGGTTGCCTTTTATTTATTTTTCTGTTCTCATTGTTGTACCTAGAACTTCCCGTACTGTCTTGAATTAGAGTGGTGAATGCAGACACTCCTGTCTTGTGTAATAATGTATTTTTACTAGGTGATCCTTGTGAGGGCATCCCAGGTCAGCCAAATTGCAAACTCCAGACTCCAGATTTTAGTCTCCATGGCTCTTCTGAATAGGCTGGTATCAGAAAGGATAAGGAGACCATTCAATCACCCCTGTAACAATACACAGAGGATGGTGTAGAATGCAAAATTCTCTCTCTCTCTGGCATCTTTAACATCATAGTTTCACAGGAACAATAGAAAAGAAAAAGAAGGGGCTACTTATCATTTTTCATCTAATGTGCTGGTCCAAAAGACGAAACTACCTTTCAGTTCCTGGAGCTTGAGGCCTTGCACTTGCTATCTCATAGGCCCTGGGGAGCAGCTTGCATATACACAGGAGCCTCTGACTATCCTACCCAGGCTTGCCTGTTAGCTGCACCAAAGGACTTAAGATATGGCAGTTAGCCTTAAAAAGCTCCTCTACCACAGCCTGGGGAAACCAGGTTGGGTGATAGCTCTTTATAGATGGATGTCAGACTAATTCCAATGGAAAGGGACGATTGTCTATAGCCCTGGTTTCCAATGAGAACGAATCATTCTAATGTGTACACTCAACTAAAAGAAAGTTTTCTTTAAAAATCCCAATGATCCATTTTCAAATTTTATGTGACCACTTCCTTTCACGAGGACAACTTTTTGTGGCTCTGAATTAACTGCATACATCAGCAAATATTGAACCCCTAATGCTGACATGATATTGTGCCTTAGAGGAAAAAACCCAGTCTCCTCTCTGAGGACAGTTACCAAATTTAAGCTAACTCACTAGGCGGTAACAGTCACGCCTTATCATTCCACAGAATATGTGAGTAAACGGGGTAAGAGTTGGATTTTCTGGGCCTCTACAAAATATATTGAATGTCTGGCTTATTTTTCAGGATACCAGGGAGTAATTTCCAAGTCACCAAAATGGTAAAAAGAACATAGACTTTGGAATCAGATGAAGGTGAATTCCAAATAACTAATTACCAAAACAAACCTCAATTTCTCCATCTGTATAAGTGGGAATAATATTATTTTTTGTCATATGGTCATTATAAGGATTAAATGACATAACACATGTGTAAGCATCTAGCATCAAAGAAACTTAACTACTCTCAGAGGTAATAATGAGTTTAAGTGTTCATTTTTTGTTTATTCCTAGCAATTATGCTTAGCAGATATCCTTTTTATGAACCATTGTCATGTCAGAGGTCACATTTTTCCCCTAGGCAGTTATCTTGAATTCTTTTTCTCCTTTTTGTAGAGCCCTCCATATTTACTTTATTCTTTGCTATCCTAGCCCTCTTTCTAAATTCCCAAAGAAAAGAACTCCCTAACAACAAGAAAAATGTTTTCCAACTTCTTCTTGTCCTGCCATTTCTTAAGCAAAGCATTTCTTCCTGCTAGTCTGTACACAAAAACAGACAGAACTTGACAAAAGAGAAAACAAACAAAAGAAAAGAGCTGCAATATCTGAAAGAAATGTGTAATTTTTTTCTTAATGAATTGGTTGAAACTCTTCCTGTCTTTAAATGTGAATGGGATCAGAACTACCTGTCGCAGGCTTTTGTCCTTCCTGAACTTCTATGCTTAGATTAGCCCCTGGAAACCCTGGAACCCATTTTAAGAATTCAGTGAAGTTTTATGAAACCTGAGCTCTTTGAAAACAAATAAATTGTCTTGTCATTTTTTATCTCTAGTGACCAAGTGTGGAATGTAAACATGGATTGTTCTACTTATTTACAGAGAATAAACTCTTTGTAATCCAGACTATAAAAGAGTGGTAGTTTTTGTAAGAACAACAAGAAAAGGCAAGCCATTCTGTCTTCATAGAATATGTGTATATTTAGTCCTAACATTTTTCTCTAAATATCATGTATAAGTAGACAGGATAAGTTTTAGACTCGTGGCAAATAATAATGTCCCAGGAAGGAGGGCATGTGAACTAATGGTGAGGGATCCCAGTGTGTAGACAAATACTGAAGAATTTAGAATTTTCCCCTGGACCTGAACACCAGTCATTATAGAGTAAACAGAGTCAGCTTGAGTATAGACTCAGAAATATTAGATATAATTCATTACAACCAGAGTGATTGATCTAACTGTATTAGGCAGAGTTAAGAGTTCTAACCTCTTTACTCTTAAAAGTCATAATTGAGATTTTTTTTTAATTTATGAAAGCTGCCTGATCTTTTAGTCATGGATACTATGCCCCTGGTGGAGTAGACATTTCCCAATGTTTATCAACTGGAAGAAATTCTTACATAGGATCAAGAGAAATCTTTACAGGCAAGCCTGGTCTAATACATTACCAAGTCTATCCCACTGAGATACATAGATCCTCAGAACTTTAGGTCATCAAGTATTAAACTGGATCTTAACTTTCTTTATTTCAGGAAATTTATGACTAGTTAGGAACCATGGAACTTAGCATTTTCTGATACCATGTGTAATAGTCATAATCATATGCTTCTCATTAGAAAACCAGTACTTATTTCCATTTAATGTGTATCATTTGTTCTCTGGTTGATCAGACCTTTCCCTCCATCTGCTTAGTCCATGTATCTGTAGCCAGTGGATGGCAATGGGCTTGAGGAGGGAGGGGCATAAAGGGAGGAAGACCACATGGGCATGATCCCGTTAGTCCATTTGTTCTTATTGGGAAAATTTTTCAGTAATTGTGTCTTAAAAAAATAAATGTCTCTGTATCTTCATTTTAAAAAGGAAAATCATACTAGAAAAACATGAACAAAGTGCTTTATTTTACCTTTAAATGAAAGCAAGGAGATCTGAAGTCCAGAATTTGCAACAGTTGTTTGATTAGGCAGAGAGGTGAAGTGGGCAATGGCTTCTCTGAGCTAAGAATGCCAAGGCATTTGGCTGCTATGGATCCGGCACTGCACCCCATACCTCAAGCTCGGTGCTGAAAGTCTAATCTGGTAAAGGTGCTCACTCTGTTCTCATTGTGTATGCAGACCTCTCTGCAAATAATCAATTATTATGTAGTGATTAAAAATAAAGGATTGAAGCATAGAAAAGTTTATTATGTATATACTCTATATAAATAGATACTCTGCTAGACTCTGGGATTAGATCATTGAAAAAGGCATTATCTCTCCTCTCAAGGCCCTAAACATTAGAGAAGCAAATGGGCATTTACAGAGAGAGTAATAATAAAAAGAAGTCAAATGTGTTAAATGAGGAGATATATATCTACACATATATATGTGTGTGTATCTATATGTATAAATATATATGGAGATGTATATATAGTATATACATACTTTATATAGTATGTATAACTATATAGTATATGTATAACATACAATCTGTATCTCTACATGTCTATTATCTCTGTATCTATTATCTATTTATCTCTATATCTATATTTATAATGGTTTTATGTAAGTGAACACACAAATTCAGACTGCTTCAATGCCTTTGTCAAGCTTACAGTCCAATGGGGAAAAATGGAGAGACACAAATCAAAATATGGAAAAATTAATATAAATATCAAGATGTAAAAAACCTTAATTTAGCCTTGATGAGCACACATATGTTTGTATGGTTGTGCACAATGTATATGCATTTGTGTGTGTGTTATGGCATATTAGGAGCATCCCGACATTAATCTATGTGTATGGAAAAGTGGAGGCAGAATACAATAAGCTGTTACTTAATTAAAAGGTAGTAGAATCCTTTAGTTAACAGATTTATAAAGATACAGTTCTTATGTTCCCCTTGATAAAGGGAAGAAGAAGCAATGCTGTTTTCCATTTTATTTTTTTGCCCCAACTAAGTGATTATCATGACAGATTGTTAGCTGTGAGCTGAAGTGATGTGACAGTAGAGTACTTGGTATCTACTCTGCTCATTCACAAGTACCAAGTGTGCAGTTAGCTGTTTCTAGGGAAAGGGAGGTATTATGGGAACCCATTCTCTCATGTAACCATGAGGTCATAGGGTTAGCCTAGTGATTAATAAAAACAAAAATAAATTTAAGAACTTAAAATTTTATTTAGATAATAAGAAACATCGCCATAAAAATAATTATGCAGTAACAAATTGCTTCTCATGAGAACTGTTGAGCAGTTATCATCCAAATTTAACAGGTAAGAAAGCTTAGACCAATGTGAGTACATGCGTAGTGCCTTGGGTTACATAAAAAATTAATACATGAAACTTATCTTTGCACCAATTCTATGCAATGTTCCCAACGCTCTTGAACTAATTACAAAATTCCTTTCCTTTATATGAGTATTTACTATTCTTTTCACAGATCTTCCCTATATAATCCTGTTGACAATATTTCACTATTTTCCTGACCATGGAAATAGATATTTTTGTTGGTAAAAATTCTAGAGAAAGTTCGTAAGATGTATACTAAACACAATATGAGGTCTGTCTGGAAAAAGTCCAGCCACTGCTAATATAATGAGAACAGTTTGTGCAACATTGATATAACCTGGAAGCCAAGGAGAGTGGATTATAATATGCATGCATGAATAGTGACTACTTCATTGTACTAGTCAGTGGGAGCAGCAGAAGCCATTGAGTGAGCATGTGTACTGTGTGGCCATTGCATTCAGAATGACTGAGTGAGTGGAGCAATGGATCTGCATCAAATTTTTCCTTAAGCTTGACCATTCCTCCATGGAAACTATTTAGATGTTTCAGAAGGCCATAGCTATGGGCAAGTGGTGACTGGCAATTTCATAACAATGGTCTTGCTCACACGTCACATCTTGTGCAGAGCTTTTTGGTGAAACAGCAAATCGCCCAGGTAATTCAGGCCCCCTGCAGCCCAGATTTGGTGCCATATGGTTTCTGGCTTTTCCCCAAACTAAAATCACCTGTGAAAGGGGAACGATTTCAGACTGTTGATGAGATTCAGGAAAATATGATGGGGCAGCTGATGGTGATTAAGAGAACTGTGTGAGGTTCCAAGGTGCCTACTTTGAAGGGGACTGAGGTGTCATTGTCCTGTAAATGAGGTGTCAGTGCTTCTTGTATCTTATCTCTTCTTCAATAAATGTCTCTATTTTTCAGAGTACATGGCCGGATACCTTCTGGACAGACCTCATATCTTACTTTTTAAATAAATGGATGAAAAATACTTATACAGAATCATTTCCCTCATAGTGTTAAATTTATTATTAAAGCATAGTCAATAAACCTGCACATTGCCTTAGCACTACCTGAGTTGAGAAAATCAAAATAAGACTGCTTGAATGTGATTAGTAACAGTTTTCTTTGGGGTAAGGCCCAGCACATTTTGGACAAGGAGAATTCATCAGTGTGTGAACAGCATTTTTCTTGCTTGCTGGATGCCTTCTGTGATGGGAACTTGAGATGTGAATACCTAAAATCCTTGCCCTTTTAACTGTAAGAAATAAACTCCTGTGCCACAGGATCTCATTGTCCTTTAGATATAGATGTATTTTAATTCATATCTCTGTAACCTGTTGTTGGCTCCAGCTCCGAAATGCAAATCTCATCCCCTATGTCCCTGTTGCTTTCTCAGAGGTGACTTAAAAGGACATATAGATAATACCTCTGAAGATCTCTGCTTTCAAGTGATCTGAAAGGTAAGGGTTTCTATAATGTATGCTTTCTATTCTGTTGCCATAGACCACTCTGACTTTCACAAGACACATATAGGCCAGAGTACATTAAATTTGATTAAAACTGTGGATTTTGTTTACACGTAGGGGAGAATTTTGAGCTCACTTAAACAGATGCCTTCACAACCCTGATACCAATCAGTGGAAAGTGCAGGGTATGCTGCAAAAATCAATATGCCATTTGCTTTGGACATTTCAAAAGAAAGATAGAGTTTCTGAAGTTAGAAATATGTTTGTCCTCAAATAATTCATTTTAGCTCTACTTCCAGAGCTCTCGAACTTTTATTCTTGTTGTTTTCTTTCTGCATTGATTAAAGCAAGAATTAGCAAAATAAAATTCCTAGATAGAGCACCGATCCTGGCCCAGAGTTGCTGCTTCTGAATGTTAAGTGAATGAGCACACAGCATTCATCTTGTTCTGTGATATGGGTTAGAGAATCTAACAGCAAAGGAACACACTAATTGCCAGTGTTTTTCCAACAAGTGCTCCAGTCTAGGAAAGTACATGTTTTTCAGTAACTGTGCCTTCTGATTCATATGCATAAAAATACTTCAATTTTAAATGGTCCAATCACTGAAGTGTAGAGAGGGGTCTGATTTAGTTTTGAAAACACAAATAAACAGAAAAAAAAGCTGTTAGGTAAAGAGCAGTAAGTTCAAAACAATTGAGTAATATAAGTAACTTTTTTTTTAGTGCAAAGTAAATACATTTTAAAATTCAGTAGCTCACTGTCATATTGTATGCATTCCTTTTCTTAAGCTTGCTTTTTAGTTTATACCTTTGGAAAGATTTTATTTCCCAGTTTCTGACAATACCTCCCAAACAAAAAAATGAATTTGGATTTTTTTTCTTGTCAAAAATGGATCAGAATAAACTAAATTCTAAAAAACATACTATTTTAAAACTACATCTCAGCTAATACACAAACTGAACTAGCAAGCAAAATAAAGACAGACTCGCAGAGGGCAAGATGACAGCTAAAGGGGGTGGGAGGTCAGGGCGCGGAGGCATTGAGCAAAACGGAAAAAGGACTCGTGGACATGGACACAGCATGGTGATGGCAGAGGGCAGGGGAGTGCAAGGGGATTAAATGGTAATGGAAAAATACAATAAAAATCTTTAAAAAATAAAAACGACTTCTCAAGAAAAGCATAAGCTATTGCTTTGAACTTTCCAAATTACTCATAATTATTTCATAGTTAGGTCATGTTCCACATTATCCTGTCCTTTACATAAGCAATGATACCGTTTCTGTGAGAATTAAGTACCATTCTGTAATAATTAAAAAATGCATATGCACTTAGGTATTGGTATTGAGAATATTTTTTAAATAGTGTAGTTTGTTTTTTTGATTTTACTGTATTTTATTTTTTATTTTTTTAAAGATTTTATTTATTTATTTTCAGAGAGAGGAGAAGGGAGGGAGAAAGAACAATGTATGGTTGCCTCTCACATGGCCCTCACTGGGGACCTGGCCCGCAACCCAGGCATGTGCCACAACTGGGAATAGAACCGGGACCGTCTGGTTCCCAGCCTGCACTCAATCCACTGAGCTACACCAGCCGGGCTGATTTTGCTGTATTTTATTTTTAGTAAGAATTTTTGAAAGCCCACTTTTGGAATAGAAATAATTATCATAGTGACCATATCAATTAACTTGAACAATAGAACAGTTGGTTGTCTTCAAACTGTTTCTTTCTGCTGTTTAGTATGCAAAATTGTTGATAATGTAGTCAAAGAGAAAGACAATTATGTAAAAAGGAACTTACATCTGATGGACTATTTGGTTTGATTTCACATACTTTGTCAAATCTTCATTCATCTTGCTTGCTTAAATAAATCCAAATGACATAGGTGCCTCCTAGTAGACTTAGGTGTGTATTAAAAAATATATGTTCATCCCCAATCCTTTGGTTGATTAGACAGGGCAAATATTTTCAGTCTCAAATAGGCCTGCAGTGGAAATCCTGCTATGGCATAAATCCCTCCTTACAGAAATTCCGTTCAGCAAACATTTCCACTGCCTCCAAGCGTACAGTCCATTGCATGCTGCCCAAGACACACCATACAAAGAAATCCAGGACATGAGCACTCTCGTTAAATTTCTGAGAGTCCAGTGCTAGTGAATATTTCAGTTTTTATGCTATGATTGGTACAATAGAACTTAACCTATCAAAAATTTATGTAGTTCAGTAAATGAAATTGGAAGTGCATGTGCCATATGATCCAATCATGCTATTAAAAACAACATTTTGAGATACAGGGTTTTTGATAATATGTTCAACAAAAACCTAATTTTCAAGAACATGTGAATGTTCTCAGTACATGTGAATGGGTCAGCATTCAATTAAATTTACTTAATTTTATTGAATGAATTAATTAATGAGAGAAGGAAAGAAAGAAAGAAAAGAAACAGTTTATTTCCATGATGATTTTTATTATTTTGTCTATTCTTAGATAAATATTGACCTGCATATTATTGGGAGGGGTGGTTACCTAACTAAAACATTTTTACACATACTATGTTACAGTCAGGGTTGACCCTTGCCATTAGCAGCAAGAAAAGATGAGTATGAGGATTTGGCTTCTCCCACCTAATGTTTAACATGCTCCCTGTCACTGATGCTTTGTAGGTCTCTCTCGCAGAGCCACTCATTGGTATTACCACACTTATGGAGCTCACTCTGTGAGATTCTGTCGTCTATGAAAAATACATATTTATTTATTTATGAATAAATAAATAAATAAGTAAAGTGTTTGTGTATATGCGTGAGAAAGAGAGAGAGAGAGAATGATGAAACAAGAAGAAAGATGCCCCTTTTTTCCTAATGAAAATTTACATCTGGGTCCGGATAAGTATGTATGACATATATGTAATGTATGAAATATATGAATATATTATTCATATATATCCATATATGAAAAAGCTAGTATTAGACAGCTTTAACAATGAGTTTTTAATTTATTATAGATAGCAGTAGTTAAAAGAATAGGCTTGAGATCAAATTCCATGCTATCTTTTAATAATACCTGATATGGGCAAATTTATTAACCTCACCAATTCTCTGTGTCCTTATATGAAAACTGGATAATAAAAGTGCTTCCTTATAGGTTTGTTGAGGGTATAAAACAAAGGAATGCATGTAAAGCATGGAAAATAGTTACTACTCAACAGCTTTAGTTATTGGTAGTAGTAATACTAGGAAAAATATTTCAAATGTTTGTAGAAGTGAAGTTGTCTTTATTCCTTTAGTAAGAACCCAGTAAAATATAATTATTGAGGACATTCAGACTAACGTAATGGTGAAAGCAGTCTTATACACCACATTGACAACCTAGGCCTTGTGCTTCATGGCTTAATTTATAATAAATGACTGTTAGTTGTGCATCAACTATGTGCCTGCCAGTCTAGGATCATTTCTATCATTAGGGATAAAAGAGTAAACATGAGAAATACAGTCCCTCATTTAAGGAGCTGACAGTCCAGTTGTGAAGGCAGAGCCATATTAAACCAACAAATAAAATAATTAAAAACAGTGGTCAGTATTGCAAAGAAAAAACAGAATTCTGAGGTAAAGAATAATGTCCTTTGGGCAAGAGAATCAAGGAAGACCTTCCTGAGGAGGTGACCATCATGCTGAGATTCAGAAGATGAGAAAGCCACTGTGAAAAACAGTGTGGAATTTCCTAAGAAAACTAAAAATGGAACTGCCTTTTCACCTGGCAATTCCACTGCTGGGATTATATCCTAAGAACCCTGAAACACCAATGCATAAGAACCTATGCACCCCAATGTTCGTAACAGCACAGTTTTGTGCTGGAAGCAACCTAAGTGCTCATCAGTAAATGAATGGATCAAAAAACTGTGGTACATTTACACAGTGAAATACTATACAGCAGAAAGAAAGAAACTCCTATCCTTTGCGACAGCATGGATGGAACTGGAGAGCATTATGCTAAGTGAAATAAGCCAGGCGGTGAAAGACAAATACCATATGATCTCTCCTATAAGTGGAACCTAATCAACATAACAAATAAGAGAGCAAAACATAACCAGAGATATTGAAATTCAGAATAATCTCACAGTAACCAGAGTGGAGGTAGGAGGGGATAATAGGGGGAAAGGGAGGAAGTATATTCAGGAACAACTATAAAAGGCACATGGACAAAACCAAGGAGGGATGAAATTGGAAGGGAGGTGGTGATAGCTGGAGTCAGGGGGAGAGTGGTGGGGGGTAAATGCAGACAACTGTACTTGAATAACAATAAAATAATTTTTTAAAAATGAAGAAGATGAGAAAGAGCCAACCATATGAAGGGTAGCGGCACCCAGAGTGCAAAGGCTGTGGGAGGGAAATGCATGTGCTTTATTTCATCATCCTCACTAGCAGCAGCAACATCAAATTGTGTTGCTGCAAATTAGGAATTTTGATAACTTTATGCTTGTTTAGATTTATTATTGTCACCAAACTAACTGGTATTTCAAGAAGTTACAAACCCAGTCATTTCAACACGTTTGAAAACAGATGCCATTTGTGTACTTAAAAAAAAAAGACAAACAATAAAAGCAACAAAAATTTTTGGTTTCTTATTTTGAGAGTGAATGTAATACACCCAAATGTGTATTATATCCTGTGGTCATTGATCCTTGTAAAGGGAGAGGCAGGACCTAAAAATAATAACGCTATAAGTAGGTACTAGGTTAGGAAGCTGTGAAATAAGCATTATGGGGCCCACAGTAATAAATTCTCTCAGTTTTATATTATGCCGTATCTGGGTCATCATAAAATACCCAGACTAAAGTTTTTATCTTTGGAGAGCCACATATAGGTTGGCCACTTTCCACTGGGATGCTAGATTGCTCTTGGGAGCAAATGTACCATGGCAGGATGAAGACAAGAGTGCCTTTGGAAATAGAAGGAGAGAAAGGAATTGGATTCAGAAATAATATCCTCATTCTGCTTTAAAATATGAAAAGTTCAGTAACTCCACAAAAATCTCCTAAAACCTAATAGCACCTCTAATAGCTCTTCTGAAATACCCTCCCTCCCATTAGGACCTAGCAATCTTCCCAGAGTTATGTGCAATATGTTTTCAAAGAGCATTGCCTAGACCAGTGCCTTTCGTGCCTTTTTTTTTTCCTCTACCACACCTTTAAAATTGTTTCAGCTCTGTAGCGCTGTCGTCGTAAATACATTCAACTCTCAATTACCTTCACCAATGAAGGGGAGCATTAGTGCACATAATTGAAATTGGTGAATGAGCTGCTCCATTGGACTGCAGCCAGCTCCTTCTACCTAGTCTGGATATTTTCTTGTGGGAAGAAAAAGCAGGGCCTGTGACCTTGGAAACGGTCTTAGCTGAAAAAGGAGCTTGTCTTCCACCACTCTGGCTAGATGAGGACCAGGTCTACATGCCTGAGCACTTCTCAAGTGTGCTTGGAATAGCTGCATGTCTCTCTACTGCAAAGACTTTTATCTAGCTCTGAAAGTGGAGTTTCATAGTCTAAGATGATCTATGTAAGAGCTGGAGATGACTCGTCAAGTAGGCATCACTAGACACTCAAATATCTATATAGTTTTTCATAAGCATATGACTTAGTTCTGATCTCTAAGAAATGGAAGCACAGTCTAGCATATCTCCTTATTCCTATTTTATTATTTTTCTATCATAGGGTAACACAGAACAGATACTAGTGCTTAGGGCATTTCTCTTCTCAAGGAGTGTTAACAGAACTATCCAACCAAGTTTTAGTATATTATTTAAAAATAATTAATGCCACCAAAATAATTAATTCAAAAGTTGTCAAGGCCCTGGCTGGTATGGCTCAGTGGATTGAGCGCGGGCTGGGAACCAAAGGGTCCTGGTTCGATTCCCAGTCAGGGCACATGCTTGGGTTGCAGGCCAGGTCCCCGGTGGGGGCCATGTGAGAGGCAACCATACATTGCTGTTTCTGTCCCTCTCCATCTCCCTCCCTTCCCCTCTCTCTAAAAATAAAAATAAAAAAATAAAATAAAATCTTAAAAAAAAAAGTTGTCAAGAAAGAACAACCTCTTCTGTAAGAGATTCTGGGTGGTGATGAGCCATAGAAGCAAAGATTGTTGACCTGAAGTGCTCAGTAGGAGACTCATGATTCAATCAAATGGTTCTGTCGGGATCATAACCCCGGAGAGCAGAGCTCAGTCCGTTGTAAAGATCATCTCAACCTAGCTCGCGCAGACTGAGACTGAGCTCATGCAGACTGCGCAATCGATCAAAACCTTTTTCATTCTTTCCAGCTGTTCTCCATCTGCTGCTGGGCTCTTTCTCTTTTTCCCATCTTCATCCAACTTCTTTTCACTTTTATACATCTGTCTCGTCATTCTTCCTTGATTTTCTTCTTGACATTATCTTTAACCTACCTCGCTGATTCTCATTTGCTATGTCCTTTCTTTTATAAAATTACTTGTGCCTTAATTCACTCTAAAAATCTTATTTAATACCTTTCTTAGCTTCCCACACCAATATTTTAACTTTCCTCACTCCCCTCTGCCCTAACATCCTACGTTCTGATTAGGTGCCATATGTGTAACAAGGTAGACAGATGCTTTGCTGTTAAACTAACGGGCTTTTTAATCCAGCAGAACAGAAACTACGGCTTTCTTTTGTTAGAGGACCTCAGCAATTCATGGCAAAGGGCTCAGGGATACAAATGAGGGTTTTTCTTCTAGCAGCATGGAGTCTCAGCATGTCTCTCTTATTTTCTTCCTTATATTATTTGATATACAAAGTAAAAACCTACACACGTGATGTATTCAGATGTATTCACAAATACCACTAATAACGCTTGGATCTCTGCATACACTATGTTTTCATCAGTGGGGGGCAACTGGCATATGTATGTTCATAACTTTCAATGTGTTTTACCTATTTATTCATATACATATATATTGTTAAAAATCTGTGATCATTGACAGTGTTTATTTTGATGGGATTTTCCAGTTGCAATTTCCTATGCTGTATCCAAAGTGAAAGTTTTTTTAGTTTTTTTCTGCCTCTCTGTTTGTAATTGGATGTGTCTTTTAAGTAGACAGTATAGGCAAACAGATAGCCAGCCTGTCAGACCACAGAGCCAGGTTGGGTCATACCCATGGTGCTTTTTTTGATGGCTGTCAGTTACTCCATTGGGTTCTCCTGGGGCTAGCTCTGATCCAAGAGAGAAAAATGTGAAGAACAGAGCCAACAGTCTGGAGGCAAGGCCACCAAGATAAAGACTGTTCTTTTTGGATTGCAGCCCTTGTAGTAGAACTGAGCTTGCATCTCTCTTAGGGTGGCTGTTTCACCTGCCACAGTGATAGGGCCTGACTGCTGCCCGCTTCAACAGTGAAGTTAAGGAGAAGTGTGGAGTTAAGGAGAAGGTTGCTATGGGCAGGGTGTCCATGCCACACCCAGAGCCCTTCACATGGAGTGCATATCCCAAGCTCATCAGAAGCTCTGGTAGGAATTCAACTGAGGTGACATTTCAGCATCCTCATACCTTTCTGTGCCTGCAGTTTCAGCAAAGGTGCTTGACACCTTCACCTTCTCATAAGCTTTCCCTAACGGCAAGTGTCAGATTTGCCCCTCTTTTTTTACTCTCTGCCGTGCAGTTCCTCCTGACTCGGCTAACCCAGATGTCTTCAGTCACTAGCAGCGCTGGATCACCAGCCCCTCCCTCCCCACGTGAGGAAGCCTGCACCAAAGGCCTCGTCTTCAGGAGTCACCAGAGGCCTATTTCTACAGATTCCAATGCTGAGTGTAAGGAAGTCTTATGTTACATGATGGTTTGGAGTTTTTCTGAGTAGTGCAAAATTGCCGTTCATGTTGCAAAATACAGTCCTACAATGCTTACCTCTGATTGCCTGACAAAGTGAGTTCTCGCCAAATAGACCGCAGCCGTGGGTGACTTTAAGCCTAGTGCCATGTCTCTTGACTGCACTTTACTCTCTGAAGACATTTTTCACCTGACTTTGAACATTATACTTGATATTTACCACATTTTGTTGTTGTTGTTGTTGTTTTACTACTGCATGGCTTTCCCTAAGAACTTCGTGAACAGAAATAGACCAACTTCTAGTTTTCATATTTTATAGATACAGAAACTAAGGAATAGATAAGGAAGTAGCCTTTCCCACAGAAAGATTCAAATAAATGATTACAATTGAGCAGCCAGTCATATTCCCTTTTTTTTTTTTCCCTTAGAGGGAGGAAGAAAAATTTCTCCTCTCTGAGTCAGATTTGACACTCTCTCAAACCAGGCAGGTGCCATGGGACTTAGACAGAAAGGGCTACCTGTATGGAGGTGAGGTAGGTCAGGAGATAAGTCTCAGCTGTTCGAACAAACAATTGTCAGCACCACAGGTCACTTCTTCTACCATCTCTTTGTGTCCGCAGCACCATGCTGTGCTGCTCAACTATTTACTCCTTTTTAATTGAGCAAACCTGGCCTTTTTTTGCCTTCGACTTTTGGCTTATTCCTGCTACACTTGAAAAGTAACACTTGGCTTGAGGTGGTGAACTTACAATACAATATACAATTGATGTATTATAGAATCGTGCAACTGAAACCTGTATGATTTTATGAACCAGCATCACCCCAATAAATTAAATTTAAAAGTTAACACTATTATAGAAATGACTGCCTACTACAAGAACCAAAGTGCATTACCAACAAGGTGCTATGGAAAGCCAACATGTGGGAATGAGATTGGGCAGGATTGCAAAAAGAGAGCAGGGACCACTGCCTTCCATATAACCTGGCAGAGCACACTGCACATGGAGTTGATAGCTATTGTATCTCTCACAAAAGAAGCCTCTCTGCTCAGTCAGGAGACCCAACAAGTCACTTCCTCAGTTTTTGAAGAGCAGCAGAATATGTGATATAGAAATACCCAGGCATCTGGGTCTAGTCCTTTGTGCATAGCATGAAGGCCAGTGAAGTTCAAAAACTGGAGCCCTCTGAGAGAACTCTTCCCCTGCCAGGAGCCCTTGGTCTCTCCCTGGAGCAAAACTCCTGGGGCAGAACCACCAGGGCACAGAAGCCTCTGCTCACTAAGCTATTGTGTTCACTTTGAGTTAGCTATCCCTTCACTGTTCTTCTCTGAGGGAGCTTCTCCCACCCCGACATACTTCAGAAATTCTGCTCACTTTTAAGTTTCTTTTTGTGTTCTTTTGTTAAGATCCAGTCCTCTTCGAGTCTTTCAAAGCTCCTTTGAGGATGCTCAGACATGTGAAGATACACCTTTTGGATTGTATTTCTGGTTATTTCAAGGAGGTGGCTGAGAACAAGATGTGTGTGTGTGCCTGTGAGCACAGGGCCCCTGCATCAGCAGGTGCTGGCACTGGCCTGAGAGTGTACAGGGGCTTGTAATGGCATAACTGACTGGTCCAGGGCAGATAACCTGCAGGGTCCAAGGGACAATAGGTTCCCATTCTTATATTGAACTCATGTTATCACTGTAACCTTGTAGAAGTTATATCACCAATCTTCTCGGTAAGATTACGATAATATATTGCTTATGTAGCTTCATTTTTTCACAGCTAAAAGGAAATCTTGGCTTATGATTTTAGGTTATTCTATTGCCTGATCCCCAAATACTCCATGTGCAGACACATAGTTTTTAGATACATACTTCTGTGGCTCCTCAACATAGCACACCCAGGTAAGCATAGAATTCTGTTACAAAGGAAGACAGCGGTAGTATTCAGAACCTGATTTCTGGAATCCCAGCTCTACTACTTACTGTGGATGAAATGGAAGATATGATAATATCTACTGTATAGGGCTGTTTAGGAATTTAATGAGAAGATATAGGATGAACCTTCAAAATAGTGTCTGGCATCTTAAGACAGCCTCCTAAACATGAGCAATGGAGTTACTGCTCTATAGAAAACTTTCACCCAGCCTACAAGTCTTGTTTTTCTTTCAGCATACCAAGACGCCCAAGTCTTTTCCTGCTTCAAGATACCCAAGTCTTTTTACTTGCCCCTCCCTCATTCTGAGCCTTCCACTTCAACCATCCATGTTTAGCTTTAACTCATCTTTCAAGTCTCACCCACAGGAAGGCCTTTCATGACCATTCATGACTCTAAAAGACATCTCTCCTTTTAAGCTCTATCTCTATATCTTGTCTGTTATTTGTAATGCTCATCAGAGTTTGAAATTATTGGTTATTTGTCTCTTTAAATGTGTATGATCTCCCCCAGTAGATTGTGATATCCTT
Organism: Micronycteris hirsuta; assembly: GCA_004026765.1. Classification (NCBI taxonomy): domain Eukaryota; kingdom Metazoa; phylum Chordata; class Mammalia; order Chiroptera; family Phyllostomidae; genus Micronycteris; species Micronycteris hirsuta. The sequence continues at coordinate 62,886 of PVJI01003385.1, forward strand.
GTGGACAAATAACCATGCCTGTCTTATTGATCATTTAATTCCCTGTCCAAATTTATTCATTCATTTCATATTAATTAAGGGTTTGCTTTATGCCAAGTACTTTTCTAGGTACTGTAGATATAACAATGGAACAAACACAAATCCTTGCCTTTGTGCAGCTTAAAATTTAGTTGGGAACATAAAAATAACAAATTAAATAACTAAAATATATAGTATGGTGTATTGATAAGTGTTAAGGAGAATAATAAAGCAAGACAAAGGGATAGGGATTGTTGGGTAATGGGTTGCTATTTTAGACAGGATGCCCAGGGAGTTTTTGCTGTGGATAGGTGCAGGGAGAGTGGAAGCAGTATAGAGAAGAGCAAGTGCAAAGATCCTGAAGTGGGGGTTCACCTGGTATCTTTGAGGAACAAGGAGAAAATCATTGGAATCGAGTGAGGTTAAGTGAAAAGAGTCTAACAGAAAATGGGTCAGAGATACAACTGAGGACTATGTATGGGGCTAAGAAGGACCTGACTTTTAGTCTGAGTGGACTGAGGAGCCTTGGAGAAGAAAAGGACAGAATGACTTAGGTTTTAACAGGAGCATTCTGAATTCTGAGCATAGAACAGCTTGAAGAAGAGCTAGAGCAGAAGCAGAGAGATCAATTAAGAGACTCTTCTAAGAATTAAGGAGTAATGGAAAATCAGTAAGTACTTGAGAATAAATGAATAAGTAAATATACTTTTTTTTTAAGATTTTATTTATTTTTAGAGAGAGGGAAAGGGAGGGAGACAGAGAGGGAGAGAAACAGCAATGTATGGTTGCCTCTCACGTGGCCCTCACTGGGGACCAGGCCTGCAACCCAGGCATGTTCCCTGACTGGGAATCGAACTGGGACCCTTTGGTTCCCAAACTGCGCTCAATCCACTGAGCTACACCAGCCAGGGCAAGTAAATACACTTTTGTACATCCTTGGAAGACTATGAGTCTCTAGGTGGTTAGTTTGGGTGTTGGGATACCAAGGTTCCGGAATTAGGGCTTTTCATATATCCCTGTTTCTTTGTATTCAGGTAATGAAATCTGTACTGTCACCATCAACCTCAGAGCTGTGAAAGATAAAATGCTGGTGATGATGGATAAAGCCAGAGAGATTTATGATATAAGAAACTAAGCCAGTGTTACTCTGAAGCAGTGCCTTGCTTTTGATCTGTGAAACAGGCATTTCTTTCTCCTTCATCACCTACCAGCAAAATGAGTATCATTTTTAATACGGAGAGAAAAATAGGGAGACAAAAAGAAGTGGGAATAGAGGAGAGAAAGTGCTGTCAGTACACAGAGTGTCATCTGGACTCTGACTCAGACAAACCCATCTTTTTATTTATTTATTTATTTTAGTTTTGAGACAAAAGAAAAATCTCTTAGGGTTTTCACCACTTATGAATGTCTTTGTTTAGTGTTTCTGCTTCATAAAATTTTGCTAAATATTTAACTATCAGTGTAATGACTTTAATAAATGATGACAGCAATAACTGCAAAAATTACTAGGTCTTTGAGGTTTCTGGACCATAATCCATTTAAAAATCAGTATTACTAAATGGAGAAAGACTTGAAATTCTTTCCAGACAAAAATATTTCTGATCATTGTGTCATAAAAAAGTTCTTTAGAGTTTCATAAAATCAAACACTAAATTAATACAAAATTACATTCAAAGGAAAATCATAATAAATGGTGGGTAAAAGACTGCAGAGTACTATTTTTGAATCTATGGCAACAGCTCTGCGGTTTCATTAATAAAACATGCCCAATTCATTGTATAGAGACGTCCTCACCTCCAATTTTTCTCCAGGTGTCAGAGAAGAGAATTCGTGGGACGTGTGTTGGGGAGGTGAGGAAAGTGTGTGAAGTATTAAGTTCACTGCGTTGATTGCTAAAGAGTTCGTTGAATCTATCCTATGTTCCTGATTTTCATAGTGCAGAAATTTTCCCTTTCGCTTAGAATGAATCTATCTGGGTTGAAGGTCACGTTTTTAAAATAAAAAATAAGACCTAAAAATGTTGTTTCTGCTAACATTAGGGGAAAAATATTAAAAAGGCTATTTGAGCCATTAAGTCCTCAATATTAGAAGAGATTTTCATCTTTACAGATATCCCCATATAGTTACAGAATAAGCATTGCAGAAGTGAAGGTCCAATGACATATTGTATCACAATCCTGTCCTAATAATCTGACCATTTTTATCAATCCCTTCCTCCACAAAAGACTTGGATACATTTTCTAAAGCTTTCCTGTTTCCATTTATTTTTCATCAGAGTCAGTGCCTGTTTTCTGGAAGATGGTGATAGGTTGTAAGAATGTTCTCTGTGGAAATGATTGAGCACTATGCCAAAGTTGATGATGTTTCTGCCTAACGCCCATATGTCTTAAGTTTCCCAAATGGACATATAAAATGTAATATATCAGTGTTTCTTTCAAAAGCCTGAACTTGCAGAATATTTCTGGTAGTAAGCATCACAGGCCAGTACTCATTCCCATCCCAACTACTGTAGGATATTTAAAGGTCTGAAGTAGCAGATAAGTGGAGGGAAATAATGCTTAAGAGGAGGATGCACAGTAAGGAAGAGGACGAGAATGAAGTAGACGTGAAGACGTTGAGAATGAGCTGCGAGAGCGAAAGGAGAGACGCAATACAGATTTTTGTTTGCTTTTCATCACTCAGTATTCCTGAAAACATTAGTCTATTGTGTCAAATACTGAGCTCCTTCTGCTAGAAATCAAAAGATAAATACAAATAAATCATCACATAAGGTGAAGAAATATTTTTTTTAAAAAAGACAGCGATAGAAGTAATGATTGTAAGGTACTAAAATTGAAAGATACCAGTGACTTGAGGGACAGAGATGAATGATGAGAGACTAGAAATCAAGAAAAGAGGAAGAGAGAGCTCTGAAAGAAGCAACGGATAGAAAAATTAACAAGGGACGGAGGCACTTATGACAGCTAGGAACGGCTTGAAAAAAGGTCGCATATGCCCTCTGGGCTCCCAGCTATGCAAGAGCTATACTGGATTGTCAGGGCAGATAAACAAGGGAGAGTGGGATTGAATACAATTTGCTATTTGTGTGTCACCTGGGGAAGGGAACCCAGATGAATCACACATCCCTCTCAGGCTGTCAGGACTTAGAAGGGGATACAGCCTGGCCTCATTAACAAACAGCAGATGGAGAAGGATACCCCAACATTCAGCCTTCCATACGAGATGGAGGCCTCATACTGCATTGGCTACATTCTGGCATTAGGGACTTTGTTTTTCTTCCCCGTGGAGTTTGTGTGCTGGATTCTGGTTAACCGTGGTGACATGGAAGTGACAGTCTTTAAAAAGTTCAAGAGTTTCCAACCTGAAATACTTGGTGCTTCAGATTATGAAAACGCAAAACAACAGTACCGCATCATCTGCCTAAGTGTGGACTTCTTTCTGGAGAGGTAACTCCCTTTAGGTAGAGAGTATTCTATGAAAATGTGAATCTAGTGAGCAAGAAAACTCTGATTACAAACTTTCCTCATCTTAGTCAGAAAGCAGCACATTTAAATGAAGTCTTGGATAAGGAGAAAATGCACAGATGTGTGGAAATCAACAACAGAGGGTGACATTCAATATAGCTAAATTGTTTTCATTTTACTTCAGATGCTCAGTGTCTTTATGGTTCCCACACATTGTGGGAGAAAAAAAATTCTCATCTTGGAGTGAACCGTGAATTTCCCAGATAGGAGGCCTGCCTGTGTAAGTGGGTCTGCCTCCTCTAGTCTGGACTGTTCTCAAGAGGAACATAAGTTAGCTCCGTTGTCTTAAACTTGGTCACCTTGGCAGTGTGCCTGGTGCCATCGCTGTTGCTCAGACCACCAATATTTGATGAGATATACATATCCCATTTAAAAGCCTGTGACATATGGCCCATTGTCTTGGAAAGGGGTAGTGGACTGGAAATAGGTATTAATTGTTCCACAAAGCTAATGCCCTTGAATTTATCAAAATCAGAGTAAAAAAAATAGTCATCTGATTATGAGGACATATGATAAAACTCTTTTTCATGTTGGTTCTGGGTTTTTGTGAAAGGCAGGATGGGCGTTGGCGAGATGATGGGATTATGAGGTTTGGGGGATTCTAGATTTTTGTATTTTATTCAGTATTTTATTTAAATAATGGTCTGTAGATCCCCAAATCTGTATGCGGCCTACATGACAACAACAAGCAGGAAACTATGTCTAACTAGGCTGCCGTCTTCACCCCTGTGCCCGTGGACACCAAGAATGCCTGCTATTTTCTGGATTTGAAGTCACCAGGTCCTCCCAGTGGAGCAGGGAGAGTGACGGGCAGCGAGCGCCGTCATTGTGCAACTGTCATTCCACTGGGTGTTCAGTGTGCTCCGCGGTGCCTGTGCTCTCAGCTCATTGACAGCACAGTGTGTTGGAATCAGAAAAATCAAATCAGTTCCTCTTTCTTCCTTCTAAGAGGGACAGTATTTCACCAGCCCTACACACACACACACACACACACTCACACACACACACACACACACACACAGCAGCCAGATAGGTACCAAAGTAGTAAAGGATGTAAAAATGTTTTCTTTTAAGTATCGCTTGTGTAAGATAAAAGAAAGAGAGGAAATTAAAAAGAAAATGTGAGTCCCTTACTTGGTTATGTGCAGACTGGAGGAAAAAACTACAGGTTTCATATAAGATAGCACTTATCTCTACAGGGCATCAAACATTTTAAGGAAATTGGTAAAAAAAAATCTGAAAATCGTTCAAATGGGCATTCTGGGATGCTCTAATGTTCAGGACTGTAAATAAACTGTACAGAATTGGAATGATAAAGCCCAAATGACTGCCCCCTTCCTTTGAATCTTGCTTATCTGCTGGTGAGAGACAGATTTGCCGCTGTTCTTCTTTTCATGAGGGTGGAAACTGCCTAATTTCCTTTATCAGAGGTGCATCTAAGATGACTGCTCAGGGGAACAGCTCATTCAGCCCTCAGTTCTCTAATTTAAATGATGCACGGGCCAGTGCAACTTCCCTTACATCCTCTCCATTTTGGAACTGGTCCTGTATAATTCTCCTGCAGAAATAAAGACACAGGCACACTTTCTGCTGAGGGAAGCGTGAGTTTTCTATTTCCCTGTGACTTTGAAACTTTCGAGTTTTATATTCTCTTTGCTTTTCTAAAAAGTTACAAGCTCATGGAGATGCGGGGATGGGAAGGACAAATACAGGAAGCAAAGAAAAATGTAGGAAGGAAGAAAGAAAGAGTGCTTGGTGATAACAGCAAACAACAGTGAGGAAAGTGAAGAAACCTGCTGCTGCCACCGAATGGAAGAGGAAAAAGTCAACAGAACTGTTATACGAATGGAGAGAAATGGGTAGAGATGAGGGCAAAGAAGGAGGGGAAGACGACTGGAAATAAAAAGAAAATTGAGACAAGTGGATGAGTCTAGGCAAGAAACCCAGTCTGAGAACAAAAAGTGAGTGGAAAAAAGAAAAAGATGCCATCAAAGGTGGCCCTAAACATAGTTCCATGGATTTTCAAAAATCAGTTAAATAAAAAAGTTTACTGTTGGGGAGAAGTTCCAGTCAATAGTAAGAACAATAGAAACTAAACTAGATTAACCTTCAAAGAGCAATGGAAAAGTAGCTGCAAATAAAGAGTAGCAAAATCATATGAATTGACCTTTCTCCATTCATCACCCCCACTCTATTTCACATCCTGATTTTCAACACATGGAATATATATTTTGATTAATTTTTTGTACATTTAAATATAAGGTTGTGTGCAAAAGAAAAAGAAATGTTTAGAAAACATTCATCTATCTTCGGGAAACACCAATTTTAGCTCCTATTTAAAATTTCACATGTATGAGGTCTCTTGACAGTTATTTAACTCATGATGACAAGTTACAAACTTCAAAAAAGAAACAAAGACTGCAGGTTTATTTATTCTACACAACACATACTCTCCATAAAAAATAAGTATTTATGGGAACTCATTCCTTTGCTTTTGTTTACCTGCCACTCAAGCTTGTCTTTCTGTAATGGACTGTGATGTCAAAAAGCCACAGCTTTATTAATTTGATGCTAGTTGATTTGGCGGAGAAAGGCTGCAAGGGGAGGAAGTTGTTCTGTATAGCATCAAATCTGAAAAGCCAGCCTATCCATGTTAATCCTGAGAGGTCTTCAGCTCTTTCAGCAGCACCCCTGGCTTTCCTGGGTCTTAGAAATACACTGTCTTATTTCTGGTCAGCATTGAGGGACACTGAGATGTGACTGACATCCTTGCTCCTCTGCTGACTGTAATTTTAGTTCACTGACAAGATGGGGTGTTGATCAGAGAGGGAGAGAGCCCAGCCCTGGGTTATAAAAGGTTTCATGAAGTTGTCTTTCTTCCATTGGTCCTTCGAGCCAGGCTGGTGGTAGCTGGGCTCTCTGGAGCTCCTGCAGTCTTTCTCTTTTTCCTTGACATGTAACTTAAGCAATGCTAGGCTCCTCAAGGTGAGGTGGGAAGAGGTATACTTCCCTCTGAGGATCACTTGCAGTTACAACCACAATTGAAACAGTGCGCGATTACACCCACTACTGTCTCCATCAAGCATTTTTCTTCTTTGGTAACTAAAGTCTCTCACCAAGAAAATATACCATAATCCATTTATATTTGGTATTCTATAGATAAAGAACTATATGTAGCATTTTATTTACTCATGTATCAGCCACATCCATCCCACCAAAATTTTTCCATTCCTACTAGGAAACTATGGGTGCATATATGACTGTGTGTGTGTATATATAAATAATAAGTGTTTGCTTGAATGCATAACCTTAGAAGGAATTGTGGCATGTGGACAACACTGGCTTCTCCAGGTAAATGTGTGAAATTTGCTCAAATGAGCTACATTCTTCCTCTGGAAATGGGATGGATAATACCGCTCATATTATACCTCAGTAAAAAGTCTGGCACTGCTCATGAGAGGGCAGCTCTTCATGCCATTGATAGCTGAGCCTGCCTTAGGGAAGAGCTGTTTTGTCAACAGACAGCGTATCCTGCCTAAGCTTTATAAACAAACATGTCTAGTACCCTGGCCTTTTTCAGTAACCTTTGGCTGCCCAACCCCCCATCCCTGCTCCAACTGCTCCCTCTTTTTTTTTTTTTGATGTTTTAAATATATTTTATTGATTATGCTATTACAGTTGTCCCATTACCCTCCTTTTTCCCCCTCTGTCCTGCATCCCCCCTCCCACCCACATTCCCCTCCTTAGTTCATGTCCATGGGTTGTACATATAAGTTCTTTGGCTTCTGCATTTCCTGTACTATTCTTAATCTCCCCCTGTCTATTTTCTACCTACCATTTATGCTGCTTATTCCCTGTACCTTTTCCCCCCTTCTCCCCCACCTCCCTGGTGATGCTCCCTCTTATTCAAGATTGTCAGCTTCTCTAAAATGGTTAGAGAAAAGCACAGGGACCAAAAATAAGGTGCCTAGACTACCTACTCTCACCTTACTTAAACCTGGCACACATCGAAGAAACACAACGTAGACCATGGGAGGCAGTTTCTCTGAAAAAAGAGGAAAGAAATCATTAGCATTTTTAAAATTAATGTTTTTTATTTTTTTTTAGGGATAGAGGAATGACGGTCTATTACCTAACTTAGCTTTTGAAGGGTATTTTGAAATGGAGGAATGAAAATTAACAACCAGTCATGGTGGGGGGGATGTCTTGGATTGATCAAAGCAAAAGTAGAAAAGAAACTTCTAAAGGTAGTCGAGGAAGAAGGTGGCTACAGGGCTGCAGCAGGCTTGGATCAGGACTCAAGCCAACCTGAGTGACACACACAGGCTGAGCTTAATAGGATTGGATCCAGAATTTTTCCATAACTGAAATTTTGAATGTGTATGCACACTATGTACTAACTTTCAAATCCGAAAGCCAGTTTGGCGGGAATGTGGGAACGTCACGCGTTGTGATAACACAGCCATGCCACACCCCCCACCACCACCATCATGCAGTGATAACTGGAGAGCTAAACGCATAATAAGTGGGCTAAATTTGAAAATGTGGAATAATAATGTAAAAAACATAAAGAAACTTTGGAGATAAGCACTATATCAACTTCGCAAAGGCCTGGAAGCTTGTCTTCTCTCATGTTCCTTGGAATTTATCCTTTACACTCTCCTATATCATACAAGTATATAAAGTGTTTGGAGGATATACAATTTGTATGAAAGAGGCTATAGAAAAGAAAGATGATTCATCCTAAACATATATAACCTGCAACCTTTTCTCCTTTTCTAGTATGTCACAAAGGAGGAAAGCGAGCCTTACCTGATATACGGTATTGGGCTTAAAAGTCAATGAGAATGGTTCACAGGGATCAGCCACCGATTTATACTTGAAGGTTGTGTATTAATTTGAAAAATATTTTCAAATGGTTTATGGTGAGCAGTTTCAAATCAATTGCAATACCATTGTTATTAGAAAAAAAAAAAAAAGACTGAATTCTGTCTCTTGTGAAGGTTAAGCTGAAGATACACCTGCCTGTTGGTTTCTGCAGTCCTGTCTTTTTAAAACGTGAAAGGGTGAGCCCTAAAAGGCCAGCAGAGTAAAGGGGGCAGCACACAGATTTCCCTCCTCCCCAAGGTCACATTCTTCCTTAATGACTCTCCTCTTCAGGCTCCAATATAGAGTGCTGGTGTGAAATGGCCTCAGTGTGGTCTGAACTTGGAACTTTTTCTAATTAAATTTTGAAGTGTATAGTGTGTTTTCATTTTGGTTTTCTAATTTGATAGGTCTCATTTGTGTCATTACTATGGATTTCTTAAACCCTTGCTCTGGTTATTAATTTCTCAAATTGTCCCAGGTCCTGTTGGTTACACTTTGATCTACACATAACAGAGAGGAGAATTGGAGAAATTATTCAGAGAATTTAAGTTCAAGTATCAAGATTGTCTGAAAAAGCCTTCATTTGAGATAAAGTGTTTGGTTTACATAAATTACTTGTGTGATGCCTTGACCCTCCACTTCTCTGAAGGCAATCGTGCTCTTAAACTTCAGAGAACTGACTCTCTTTCTAATGATTTAGAGGATATTTGGGAGTGAGAGACTTACAGTTATAAGATTGTAACTCGTGATTTCAATCTGAAAGAGACCCTGTCATGTCAGGAAAGTCAGGCATGTCTGTTGAGCAGTTTCCTGTGTAATCCAAAAGAAACCTTCATAGATTGGTTCTCATTCAGCTCCTCCAGATACTATGGGGTAGGAGCGGGGAAGCAGGTGAGTTACCCTGCTGATATAAATCTTTAGAGGGCTCCTCTTCATAATTTATGACAAACAGGATTCTATATCTGTGGGCCCAAATAGTGGACTGAAAACTGCTTATGAAATTATGTTTGCTATGATGTATTAAGTGAATTTGCATTTGATTTTCTTGTCAGCTTAAAGAGGTCAGGTTAACCAATCCTGTAGAAGAACTATAGCAGAAACGTGGAAAACCGAAGCATCTTTTATCTCATGGTGTCTCTGGGTCAATTCTTGTTTTCAGTTGAGGACATCAGGAAGACCACTGCCTGCAGTCTCTGATGGGGGAACAATGTTCCATTTTCTTGAGGAAATTAGGACTTTCCTCAACTTACATACTGATCTGGGGCGAGCCCCTCTTCCCAATATGCCCCGTCCCCATCACCTCTTTTATAGAGTGAATTTTCTGTGACTTGTTGAGAGAAGGACTAATAATGGGTCTGGGATAATGAGGCTTCTGGACAAGTTGTACCTTTTAAGGTGTCTTGAAAAACCAGAAATGAGAAATCTTTGGAAATAATGTCTCAACATAGTCAGAGGCTAGGAGCAGAGGTAAGAAGTGGGAATGCAGGTAATGTGTAATTGCGTGATTTTGTGGGAGGTGTTTGTCATTGGAGGACACATAGAAAACTCTTACTTGAAAATGAATGAACACATGTACATTAACTCAGCAGTATTGCCCAATCTCTACAAGGATAAAATGTTGTTCAAAAGTTGTAAAGAAGAAGTTTGTAGTAAGAAACATTAAACATTTCATTCAAGTTCATGCAGAGAAAAAAAATCTATACTAAAATTGTTTGAGGTACTAATTTAACTAGCTAAGTCATACCTATTTTTATTAACTTCCATTATCTTTTTCTGAAAGAGATCAGGTCTCCTTTATATAAACTATATGCTATATAATGTTAATACTTAAAACTGCTACATTACCAAAAATTCCCCTACCTGCAATACAGCTAGCATAGGTCAAAAGACAATTAAGATTAGTGGATCGGATATCATCAGAACCCATAATGCTCTCTCTTGAGTACTAGAAAGTTAATTAGATAATGCCACTGTATTTATCAGAGGCTTTCAACACGAAATACACAGCACACTTGCAAATGAGGGGCTTTCCCATTTCTCTTGCTGGTTTTGGAAACTTTTTGGTCCAAAAGGTTGATGCTAACAATAGACATGATCAAGTCCCTCTAATTGATCCCCAGGCACTCTGCTGGATGTTGGGGATACAAAGATGATTAAGATGTAGGTTCTACCTTTCTTAAAGAGAGGCAAATATGAAAAACATTACCACGTCGGGTGGTAAGTTCTATAACAGAGGAGAGTTCAAGGTACCTTTGGAGTGCATTGCAGGGTGTACACTACCAGACTGAAAATGAGAGATGGAAGAAATGTGGAGAGAAGTAAGGGGAGGCTTCATGAACAGGAAACTTTTCTCCTGAGAGATTAGTAACAGCTCCACCTATTGTCATGGGAACAGAGCAAATGTGAGGTGAGGAGGTGAAGAAGATAAAGGCTATTCATTCAAGTAACTCTCCGTGAAAGGAAGTGGGGAGATAGGGCAGAAGATAGAAAATTCTTGCGTATATTTATATTCTGAGAGAATGAAACCATTAGAGAGGGAGAATTTGAAAATATAGGAGACAGAGAGAAAAGAGGTGGTGCAAAAAGACCTGGGGTTGGGGGGGCTGTGTGTTGGAAAGGGAACATCAGGAATAGAGAAGGAAGGACTAGCCACTGACATGACTGAGGACCCCAACTCCCAAAACAGAACAAGGAAACATAAATCACAGCCCCGTTCACACACATCTGCCAGATAGAGTATGGATTGAGAACCCCGTTGCGGAAGTGATTTCATACCACTGCTATCAATGTAACCCAGACACTGGAGTCTGTATCTTCATTTGTTGCTTGTTCTACAGCTGTGTCTAAATAATACCACTATCACTGCCAGAATAAAGAAAGTAATCACTGTTGGCTATGGATTTATATTTATTGACATTCTCAGATAATATTCCTAGAGACACTACAGAGTGCTATCATCTTGGATGCTCAAAAATAGGTTAAGGGTTGGGGGAACTCCCAGATGATACCCATTCCAGCAATCACAGGCAATTACTGAAGACACACATTAAACAAAAAGGAAGTTTCAGATGAGCAGACAGACATACACTTTTTGAAGAAGGATGTCACAATGTTCAGAATGTTATGCCCTAGCTTTGAAATGTATTCTAAAGAAACTACCTAAATTTATTCTATCTCAGAATGCATGGCTTATTTTATTTAATTTATTTTTAATAGTTTATTTTTATTGTATGTTTTCCATTACCATTTATCCCCCTTATACCCTCTTCCACTTATACCCACCCCCTGCCCTCTGCAGTTGCCACACTGCTGTCCATGCTTATGAGTCCATTTTCTATTTTTCTTGATCCCTCCACTCCCACCCCCACTGCCAGAGCTGTCAGCCTGCTCTCCATCTATGAGTCTGTCTCTATTTTGAATATTACACTAAGTGAAATAAGTCAGACAAATACTATATGATTTCACTCATATGCGGAATCTAATGAACAAGCTGAACTAATATGCATGGCTTATTTTATGAAATGCCCGTTTACTGGATGAGGAGAAGAGATATAATTTTGTCTAAAACAGCATGCATGGTATGAGAACTAGATTATGTATCTAAAGCTTCCATTTCTAGGTTTGGAAAAGTAACCCCATGTAAGTTAACCATGGTGTTAGGAGAGGGACCTAGACAGGGACAGGCAAGTGCTTGGTCCACCAGAAACTCGCAATCAGGGCAGAGTTTCCCAATTTGCATTATGTAAAAAATTATGAAACATGGCTGTCCTCTAGCAAGTTGTTAGGTATTTGATCGCAAAAGATATTCTATGGTCCAGCACGACATTCCCTAAGGATTCATTAAAGAAAATTATTTAATTTTCTGGGGACCTTTCCAAGCCTTCACTATGAACAGCACCTGATCACGGTGAATCATCAAGAGGTAGCTTTCCTTCAAAATGTACCTCTAAATTTTTAGATCATAGAATAGTTTTCTTCCATAAAAATATGAGCAATATCTTGTGAAATATAAAGATACTTTCCAGTGTAGTCCCAGCCCCATAGTAGCTATGTCACCAAATGGGAGCATGGCTTTGAGTGTCTGTCCTGCCAGTAAATGCATGGCTGAACTGAATGACTCACAAAACGGACACTGTTCTTTTGAGTAAAGGGGGTCGGTATAACATTGTAAAATGGAATTGACCACTATCCAGTGAGTTCTTCTAAAATGAATCCAATCCAGGTAATTCAAGCTGTTGTTAACATTTTTTTCTACGTAACTATTTATAAACAGAATCATGTAAATCATAGTCCCAGTTTTCACTTGGCACATGGAGAGAGGATGTTTTTCCTTGTCTTTTTGATCAGGGGCCACAAATAAAGGAGGACTAGTGAAGCTCAAAGTAAACATAGCCAAAAAAGAATAGCAAACAAGTGTAATCTTGGGTTTTCAGGTGACTGGTCTGTTAGTATCTGTTCCTTTTTTCCTTGTGTCCTGATGAGACTGCCACCCTTAACAGAGTGTGGTTCTAATTCAATCCCTCTCTGCTCCTCCACTAAACCCACTTGACAGAGTGGCAGTCTGGTTTTCAAGAAGATTTGGATATGTGGATTTTTAAAGGGAAATATTCATGCCATAATTTTTTTTTCTTTTTATATTCCTGACCTTCAAGTTTTCATGTTTAGCAATTAAATGAAATTTGAAAATGGCAAGTTCTACATACTAGATTAATCAGTTAAGCAGTATTTTAAATATTAAAGTTGGTCTTTGATAAACATTTTTTCTCTTTCTTCCAAACAGTGTGTGCCCATTAAAACTCAGGAACTCTGCTACCAGAACAAACCAATAGCCCACTCAGTCTAAAATCCTAATTCTGACAGCAGTTAATAGTGAATGCTTCAGAGGAAGATGGAAACATTTAACAATGATCTCCACCCAGTGGAAAAACCTCTACCTCCTGCAGAATGAATACTTACATATAGCAATGAAATGTGGAATGAATCTGGTTTTAAGCAGGTAGCCCCAGTCTTTAGTTAATATACTATATTATTTTGAAATGTGTTTTTGTTGAAGTGGATACAGAACCAGTGGTACAAACCTGATCCTAAAATGAACCAAGCTATTAACCAAAAGCTAAGAGATATAAATTTACTGATTATTTTACAGAAAATTTCTGTTCTCCTTCAGGAATTTTGGTGGCAGTTACTCTATATTTTTCATCTTTTTTTTTTCAATTCTGTCTTGTAGCACAGTTACAGAATGTACTTGTAGAATCACATCAAATATGATTTACTCTTAAAAAACAGAAATATTCACTGATCCAGGTCTTTCATGCATGCAAGTATGTGTATTAAAAAGTCAATATACATATGTAAATATATGGACTTTATATATGCATAGAGTGTACATACACATTTCATACCTATAGTATTATAATAGTTTCAACATTGGTCTCCAGCTTAAACATAAAGTTATTCACGTCTTCTTTAACTTTATTTTAAGTCAAGGGATTTGCAAATGGAGGGAAAGAAAAGAAAAAGTTTGTTCTATTCATATGTGTAGAGTTCAGGGCATTATAGGTCAAGGAAGTTGTGATGTATTGATTTCCTCTATAAAACATGTTCACATTGTTGTACATCCCCAGGACCAGACAATGCAATTAATTCAAAGGCTGCGCATTGGGTCTGACAGACCCAATGGTCTTTTTGGAGGATAAATGTTTAAAATGTCAACTCCATAATATGGTAAAACCTGATTTCTCTATACTAAGGATACCACAAACCATTTATTGATTTAAAAAAAAAAAGAAAAATAAGAAGAATGATGTACCAATTGAATAGGAAGTTGGACAGTCCAATTACTGTTATGAAACTGAAGCAGTGGATCTGACAGGACCACTGATTACAAACGACTGCCAGAAAATGCAAGAGAATAGTTGCCCACCCACAAACACACATACCCAAGCATATGTCTCTTAGAGCAATGAAGTTGCTAAAAGGAACAGTCACGGAAAGCCAAAAGCCAAACTTCTGTTACCTGTTTCTTGTAGTCATATAGAAGCGTATTATAGATTTCAAAGTTCACCAGTGGCCAGTGGCCACAGAGGGACTTTTGTTTCAATTACACTCTCTTATTGAATGGTCTGACCATCCAAAATCTGTACATAAAATGAAATTATAATTTATTGTAGTAGATAAAAACTGACCTCTTTCTGCTCAGCAGCACAATCTTTACTATGTCGCTTAAAATGTATCCACCATCATCCAATATTTATTGATTGTCCATTTGATTAATAATGTTATATAAAGGCGCTTCTAGAAAAGCTTGTTGAAATGAAACACCAAAAGATTTCATATTTAGATATGAAGAGGGGTGGGGAGTTTGTTAAGCAGATAACTGAGTAGTGATCGTATTGCGAGAAAACAGGTTATTTCTGAAAAATATATGTGTCAAAATTTAACTCACCCCTTTATCTCCACCTCATGCAAGGTGTGGGAGTGGAACTGTGTACAGGCCATGGGCCCTGGTCATCGATGTGGGGAGGTGAGGACTCTGAGTGATGCCCTCTCTGGATGAAGAGAGAACATTTGTGAAATGTTGGCATCATCTGAAGCCATCCTTAGAGGAGGTGAGCTTGCTTTCTTAAAGCAGCATACTTCCTCCTCTTCTGAAAAATGGGTTACTAGTTGTGGCAGGAGCAGAAGAGGAGCCTCTTGCAGATCGCTTATATTTTGTGTTGTTTGGGATCCATTTGCACAAGAAGAAGTAAAACCTGCTTCTTATCTGCTGTCTCTCTGTAATGACAAAAAGTTTGTAAGGACCTTTAATGATGAAATAAATGGAAGTTCAGTTTCTAACCCATGTGAGTTCAGGGCTCTGTTTTCCTATTAACACAGAGGAGCTGCAGCTGCCATGGGATACTCACAGTGACCCATTCAAAGTTCAGCAAGGTCCTTCAGATCCAGGGCCCAATGTCTCCACATAAAATTAAGTGGAACTTCCTGCCACTCTTAGGGTCACTGAAATCATGGGCTATTTCCACACTCCCTATCTGTAGTGTCCAAGGAACTGTGAAACATTAACTCTTTGACCTCAGTTCCTAATGTTGCCTTGTAGACAGCTCTCATACCACAGGAGCCTAGAGAGTGAAAACCGTGTGTCTTCAATCTTGTAACCTGGGTTCAGAGATACTTTATCTGATTATTCTACCATAACTTTCTATGACTCTTCATGACCTGCACTAGCTACCTAGTAGAATTGTACCTTTTGTTGGCACACTACACTAATCACTAATTGTTAGCTCCGTCCCACCCAAGTTCAATGACAAAAGTCCAGGACACATTTTCTTCTAAAATATGAAGGCTAAGACTCTGATCAGCACCAGCAATTATCTTCATTGTAAAGAGTTCAATAAAAGGCTTAAGTAATAACAATAATAAATACACAATTGAAGTATCATTAAAAATATAAGATAGTTGCAGAGAGTTTTAAAAAGTTCCATAGAGGTTTTTCAATAACCTTCGTGATCACCTAAAGATATGTATCTTCTTTAGCTCAAAATTGGGAAATTGGGAGAAGGTACAAAGGAAAGAGCTCATTCAACCCCTTATTCTGGGAGAATCAGTTTCCATAACAACTGACTTTATTTCTTTATTCATGTTCCCATGTTATCTTTTCTTGTCACTATTAGAAAGTTCCTTGCCATAACAACAAATAGCATGTAAAAGGCTGCCAGATCTTTTTGGTAAGTCACAGCATCTTTTGCTTTGCAAGCAAATGTGTTATTCTTTAAAAAGATTAAAAAAAAACACATGAATGACATTTGTCTAGGTAACATTTCACTAAATGCCTGTGGTGATACTTATTTCTTCATTTATTTAAAATCCATATTTTTAATTGCTTACTTAGAAATGGAAAGTAAGTAGTACTCTATGAAGCTACAGATTCATCAAGGAAAAGAGCTCAGTTTATGTAGTTTTATGGCTCAGTTCTGCATGGTGGCATCAATATTATAATGCTTGCTGACCCCACACAGTTCTATCAGTCTCTCTCATATTAGTGGAGTGGGAAAAAAAAAAACAGCGTGATGTTGGATGGTTTAGAAACTCTCCCATATTTCAGAATATGTAATATATCACCATTTTGCATGAGAAAATTAACATGCAGAAAAAGTAATCTACAGTAAAATCCCATTAAAGGGAGAAATCCGATTTTGAATCTAGTTGCTTAGGTTCCAAAGGCTGATTTCTTTCTAGACCAACTTGCTGAGAACCACATAATTCTCCTGCTCCTGTAACTAACACCCTCCCAGATGTATAGCTTTTTACCACTGGCTTACTGCATTAAAGTTTATGGTATTTTCAAATGTGTTTGAAAACTATAATTTGTAAGATGTAAGTTTGTATGCAGATATCTCTTCCTTTCTTTTTCTTGCCTTCAAGTCAAAGCCTATGAATCAACAACAAACAGATTTGCTACCCATGTAAAATGACCCCATTTAAGAATGGTAAAGCAGAGGTGGAAAAGCTTAGGTTATAGAAGTACACATAAAGTAAAAAGAAAATACAGATATGAAGTAGATCTCTGCTCAGATCATAGCTGTTTTGAAGATCAGTTCCACTTTTTTTTATCATAAACTTTTAAAGGAAATACAGTGTCAAAGTTGAATCCTTAAGCACCACAAACATGCATGCCTAGTAATTCATCTTACTTAGCATATCACAGGGAAGGACAGCACAAAGAGGAGAGACTTCACTCAAAGTCATAGGGAACACATGTACTTTTAAGGCATTTCTTTTGTTTTAAGACATTAATTTTGTTAGCAGACAGTCATTCAGTTTGTTTGTTGAGATTGGGAAAATAAAATGAAGGGATTTGTTCTTGGTCCTCGAGAAGAATATACTCCGTGGGAAGACAGACATGCAAACAGTCACGATATAACTTTATATGTACAAATTGTGATGGATCCCACAGTTTCACAGAAGAAATTTTTTCTGTACATGAAAAATGCTCATTAAGTATGTATAGAATGAATGACTGCAAGAATATGTGGTTTTATCGGTATTTTCTGTCTGCACTAATTTATATATGCATCCGGTAGTGTCTGAAAGTCTGAAGATTATTTCTGGGTACAGTGGCATGGTAATGTTAAGGCCCTGTGTGACAATGGCCAAAGCTACAGAAATAGGCCTCCATGTTTTTCAACCCAGACTCTGGATTCATAGACTATTTTACTGCAGCAAATCTCAGAACTGGAGAATTTGATAATATAAGTCCTCTTTCTTCTTCGTCAGACTGATTATACTTTGTAGCTCTCAGATGAATATTTTGCAATGTTTTGACAACTTTATTACTCAAGCTTAATTTTGCTGCATTTGTTATGAAAATTTTATTCCATGCTGGCAAAAAGTAACTTGCATTCTCAGAGAACAGAAACAAATTAATTTTCTTTTTTTTTAATTGCTTAGAGATTTATTTTATCTTTAGCATTCAGGGAATGATACTTATACTTTTTGGCAAAACAATTCTTACATGGAAAACTAGATAGTAGGGATCACTACATGATCAGATCAGTGTTGGTATGGATCAGCTTACTCTTTGAAGCTTTTGGAGTGAGGTCAAAGACTGATGGGACTGATAAACAACTTCACATTATGGTTATTTCTCTGTTTATTGTCGTAGAAGTTTGCAATCACATGTAAAGAGTTCACATGGAGCTTAGACACAAATTTCACTCAAATTGTGTCCATGCTGAAAAGCATGAGTTTAGAAGGGAATAGAGAAGAACGATCATGAGGAATAGCAAAAGTGGTGATGTTTCCCAGAGAAGACTAGAAGATGCCTAGTCCACTTTAAAAAAGAATTGCTATAAGCACCATACAGGTCAATTGTCCTAAGTGTCTACTAAGAACAAAAAGTCTGTTAAGCCCATAGCCTCACTGATATAAAAGTGATCATAATAACAAACAAGCTACCAAGAGAGATGTTTGAATCATCATCTTAAAGTATTCTTAAAATAAATAGAAGAATATTCCACTCAGGACCTCATAATTTTAACCACACAAGTATGCTTTTTTTTACTCCAATTATTGAAATTTCTAAGTATGGAACTATTTTTTTTCCTTTCTCTGTAACAATGATCATAAAAGGAGTGGGAAAGAACTGCCATCCCAGACTTGTGCCCTGCAGTGCCCCGAATGCCAGCAGTCTACCAAGAATTGACAAAAGTGAGAGACCCAGCTTGGACATCATTAGTATGTCCCCACATACTACTTTCAGGCATTGTTATTAATATCTATTTGAATATGCAAGTGAGCCTTCCGGTTCTAGATTTCTGCAATGCTATAAAAAAGTGGAGTCTATTGATTCTCTGTTTCAGATGGAAAACTAATGTACTTTTAAAAGAAATTATTTCTATTTGTAGTACCTAAAGGAATAAAATCATGAGAGACAACTGGGGTTATATGAAGGTAAATAGGAAACAAGAAACAGATAAATTCAAAATAAAGATTTAAAGCAGGGCTCTGAAAATAAAGAGTACTTCATAATTACTTACGAAAGAACAAATAGCTTTCAAGAGGTATTCTGAATAACCTGCCATGAAAATGTCTTGTTCATTCTATAGAGATGGCCTCAGAAAAATAGAAATAGTGTACAATAAGCTTGTTGAGAGGTAATTATTGTGTGGGTAGATTAAACTATGTTTCAAAACTAACTAATGTTTCTTGAAGATCCCTTAACTCCAAAAATGGGTCAGGAACAGGATGGCCTCTGGGAAGAGAGTAGGGACATAAACACAGATGAAAATTAACGATCTGGAATGAAGAATTATGTTCCACAGTACTCCAAAGTCTGGTCCCAGAGAGAGGTAATGCATTTTGTAAGTGGGCTCTGGTCCTAGGTCCACACTATGCCCCATTATCGCTTGATGTGTGTCCTGGGAGTCACAAGTGGTAGTGAAATAACAAAAGATTTTTTTCCAGAAAACAAAGTTGTGACCTGTGACATAATGAATTTTTAATGACAGTGACAAACTCTTATAAATGACCAATTGAGAAATTTTATGTGTATGTGTTTATTTGGAGGGAGGGGAAGTGGAAATAAAGCATAGGATGAGAGGGATAGAGAGAAAGAGATGGAAGAAAACAAGTTGAAACTGTGGTCACTTAAATTATTTATAATATGACTTTTATATAAATTTTATTTTTATCACTTATATATAATAAACTTAAAAGGAAAACAACTATTCAAAAAACAATGATTAAATCATAGCACTTTGACAAGTTAAACGAAAGAATTAAATGAGTCCACTTTTCCAAGAATAAAACCTTGAAGACTTGAATTTAGATTGTGTTTTGTACATTTAATGCCCTTTAGTTTTTATCCCCAGAAGAACCCCACAGAATAAGATCCTTCGCACAGGATCTGACATACTGTAAAAGCTCAGAAAAGCGTTGATGATGCAGATGGCAACAGGATGATGATAGGGGAGCCAGATTGGGAAGGATCTAGGAAATTGAGGAGCTAAAAAAAAGTGGTACTTTATGGTTCCTTGGGAGTCACTGAGACAATTAATTATAGTAATATCATCACCAAAGTAAACCTAAATGTGGATTATGGAGGGAAGCCATGGGTAAGATTATTCAGGACTAGTGGGATGAGATGCAATTGCCTCTGGAAGTTGAGAATGGAAACCATTCTCTCCTAGCAGGAATGCAGGTTTCATGGTTAGAAACTGCAGCGTGTAAAGAAGAGATCTATTAAATGTGTTGCTTCCCACCCCAACCATTTACAGTTTATCATTTCTAGCTACTGTGATTACTTTGCATGAAGCACAAAGATGGCAATCTGACATATTTTTGAGCTCTGAGACTCCAACAGATTGAGGTTGAATTCTTTCTTGTTTGTCAAGGCCGCAGAGCACGCCCCTGTCAGTCAATGTGCCTTTTCTTGCCTTGCTGAAACCATTTCTGCTCTCTGCCAGTGTCAGTTGCATTTCTCAGATATGGCTCCAAAATATCGTAACAAAAGTTGCTATTTAATTTGAAATTGTTTTGGCAGGTGAGCTCTGCTGTTGTAAATTGTGATTCAAAATCAATAATTTACAGAGGAACAAGCCCTTGCTGAAATATGAATGTCATTTAACTTCTAAAAAAACTAAAAAGCTGTGCAGTCAATCATTTAATCAGTCTGATGACAATATTTGTTGAGTACCTACTAGCCATTGAAATCATAGCTTGTGCTTTGGAGAAATACAGGAGAAAAGTGTTGGTTCCTCCCTCTAATGAATTTCTCCATTTAGGAAGGCAGAATATATTCAAATAACTAAGGACATTTTCTGCATTATTTGATTTTATAAGAGAAGAAAAACAGTGAATACAAAAATACTAGAATGAGGTTCATTTTTAAATAAAACTGCAATTAGGTGAGTGAAAGCCAAGGACATTGTGCAGTGACGAGTGTCTTGCTACCATATTTCTATGTTATATGACACTCATAAGATTTCAAATACTAAGAGCAAATGAGTATAAATAAATACACATTCCTCTTACAATGGAAGAAAGCTATATATATTCCAGGTAGTTACTTTCCCTAAACACCTAAAGTTTCTTTGGATAACTGAGCATGTGAGTGCCAGGATGCCTGTCTGAATTCACCAGCTAGCATAGAGATGTGTGAAAGTTCCCAGCAAAGTAATGATGCCTGACGTGGATGGGGCAGTGGTGGAGACATGGCAGCCCCCAACTGTGCTTCCTATCCCTCTAGAACATTGGCTCCCGGGATTGTTGAAGAGGAGAGCTTGGGAGCAGTTGATAATGGAGCACAATGCCTGGAGTACTCCAATGGTCCTGTGATAAAGGTTAGAGTGATGACTCTAGAAAGCAGTTCGTACCTGGCTTGAATATCTCTGTGATAAAGTTCTGTTGTTGGGGAGGCATAGAGGGAAGGAGGAAAAAAGAAGAGAAAATGGCTGTGTTTTGGCCCCTGCCATAGGTTTGACTAATACTCTTAAAATCTTGGAATGAAATCTGTGTAGTAGATGTTTCTCAGCCCTGTTCACCAATCTTCTTAGTTTTCTAGAACTTTTTTGGTGTGTGTCCACTTACATGTTTGTTTTCCTATCTTCCCTGCTTTCTGATATCTTTTTCTTCCTGCTTATCCAGTCATTCCCCTTGGTGAACACTCGAGCAAGTTTTTGAATCTTCTGAGTCTGTTCACTAAAGTCATGATTTAAAGTGGGTGGTACTGGAGGCAGGTTATATCAAATGTCAACTGGAATCAACAGACAGGGAGGAATCAACTGGAATCAACTGAGAAGGAACACATACTTGGGACCCTTAGGCAAATCAGTCATATTCATCCCTGTTTGACCATGCCAGAGCTTTGGAAAAGGTTCAACATGTAATTTGATTAGCAGGTATGCAATGAAAAATGAACCTCATTTAAGAATTCTTCACTGAAGTTGGGGCCATGAGAGGACCACATGTGTTTGAGCACTTTGAAGATTCTAGCACTCTGTCTTCAGCACTTCCTCTTTGATACTTATGTGGTAGGTGATGTACTTAATAAGAATGTCTTATATTAATATATACATTTCCATTTAGAAAGTATTATCAATACATAACCTGTTGGTTTTTATTCTTGTCACATTCTGGTATGATAGACATTGTTATCCTTATGTTACAAATACAGAGAATTAGCCTCAGAGAAGTTATGTGGCTAGGTGGGTTACATCAGAATCCTATTCAATATTGTTCACTGAGCATCTAATAAGTATTGGGAAATTTGATACACATAGACAGGTATTAAGTTTCTGTTATTGTTCGTAATAATCCACTGAAACTTGTGGTACTACTTCCATTGAGCTAATAAGTTTGAGAGCATGTACATCACTGTTGAGAATCATGCAGCTCTTGAGGAATAGAGCTGAGATTTAAGCCTAGGTAGAGTAAACCCAATTCCATTGCACTTTATACCAACAATGCTGAAAGTCACACTCTGAGCCGTTACTATGGTGTCGCACAACCAATCACTCAAATCTGGTCCTGTTCCTACTGATTTCCTCTAGATCCATGCCCTAAAATTTTTTTCTCATTATGCCAGCCAGGCAGCAGGAAGCAGCTATAGCATCATAATTATATTAAGAATAATGATGATAAAAGCTAACACTTATTGGACATCTACCAGGTAAACTGTGCTAAATTTTTATATGCCTCAATTAAGAATATTTTTAACAATTACAAAAATAAAATAAAATAAACATGTTGTTGCTTGGGGAAAAAAAGAAAAAAGTTCTTATTTCCTATCTGTTCTTTAAATATGTCTTTGTACTAAAATATGACAAATGGTCAGAGGAAGAAAAAATATGAGAGAATACATTTTTGATATTTGATTGCTGACACCTTTCAAGTCCCACCACTCCTCTTTATCCTTCTGCCCATAACTGGGCAAGCTTTTAAGAAAGCCTGGTGCTCCCCACTTTGGCTCCAGCAGGAGGTTCAAACCATGCACACCCTGGCCTGTGCAAGAGGAGCCTCACCTCAGCTCCACTCCCTAACCAGAAGAAAACCCTAAACCAGTTTCCCCCCTCTGCTCTCTCAAGTTGTTTTTGGACCTGCTTAGGAGCCTGCCCTGCTCCTCCCATAAAGCCTTATTATACACATGAGTAATAATCCTTTTCATACTTCCTTGGTACATGTGGCATCATCAGTCTTATCACCCAAATCAAATTTGCAGTGAGAGGTTAATCCTAATTCTGTGGAGTCCTCAAAAATACATTACCACTAATCCTGCATCCATGCAGTTATTAGTATCTCTTTACAGATGAGGGACCTGGCACACAAATGAAGAACTAACGCTCCATTCTCTGTATATGTACAGAGTGATAGAAGTTGGCTGGGTGGCTAAGGAAGAAATTGGAAAGGAGTTTGTTTTTATAAGCTTAAGAAAATCCTTCTTAGCTTTCCTTGAGAAACAGCAACTTGAAAGACTTGAAATATCAGATGACTAATGCCTGAGGTAGATAATGTTTTATGAAATTTTATAAGGTCCTTGGTAGGTGTTCCAAAGACAAGAATAATGAAAATTGATATTTCACAAGTTTTTGCCCTTCAATAATCAAATTGTGTCCTTTAGATGTATAAAAGTTCACCCTGAAAACAGTTTTTCAGTATGTTTCCTGAAGAAATAGATTGGAAAATATAATTCTGACCTAATTTTCTTTTCTTGTTGGTCTGGAGAAAGTATAATTAAAAAGTATTACCTTTTATAATCACTCATTAGAGTTTCTGTGACATTAGAATGCTATACACAGTCTTTCCTTTCCTAACCTTTATCCCCTTTCCCTAATTCCAAAACCCTTCCTACTCATTGCCAACCTGAGAACATTCTCTGAGTGCCTTGGCCCTAACAAGTTGAAGAGATCTGCCATGTAGGGTCTGGAAGACATCAGTTGATATTTCTGAGAACTCAAGGCAGAGTCCATGAAATGCTACCTACTTTTCCATTTTTTCTATTAAAAATGATTGCACAGTTGTTTTGGTAAAAAAATCTTGAAGCATCTTCCTAATGTATAACTTACTTTAATGTATACTGTTTGCAATGAGTTATTCTTAAGACATGGCTTTATTTCCTTAACGCCAGTCCTATTCCAAAGTACTAAATTCCTTTGGTAATTTATATTTCTTTATAATAGTTTTCTTATACAAACATCATTTGCAGTAGTCGTAGATTTGCTTTAACCTTAACTATAGAAAACTTATCTTTAGTTTTTGCCATTGTCTGCACATTTTTATTCTACAAACTAATTGTCAACGTGTCTTTTCTTTTAACATACTCTTAACATGTCTAGTGTAAGGGAGTCTCTCTTGGGTTTCTGTAATTTGTACATAGGCCAGACATGTGTACAGTGAGTGTCTGACTATAGATGATAAGACAGAAGACAGACATGAAAAGCTTGCTTCCTTGAATTCTGAGAAACCTGAAAATAATAGCTTCATCTTCAAATTAAGTGAAAATGGAGATAACTGGTAAAAGCCACATAATTACATTAGGTATTGCCAAAGTAAACCATTATTCTGTACTTGCCATTGTTTACCTGCAGTACTTACTGTGTTAGGCCAGCTCACTAAGCACTCGCTGTGGAGAACACGCATGTAACCTGGCTGCCTGCAGTGAGGTCCATGTAGGAGAAGTGCCACAGAAGAGGTAAAAGACAGAGTGGGGTCTTTCAACAGTCACGAAAGCACTTATTGGTCACTCCTAGAGACTTTAGAGGATAATAATCGGTACCATGCTAGTGACTCAAGGAAGTTCTTTAAAAGGACCGTGTAACATTGAGTTTGGGAACAGCTCTATCACTTTACATCAAAGCATTTTAAGTTCCTTTTGATCATACAGGACAACTAACTTCCATTCATCTACTCTCCAGCCCATTGTGTGTGTACAGTGGGGAGGGGGTTATCTAGAATCGAGGTACATATTCAGAGTTAATATCAGGATATTTGGATTCATATTATGTGTCTTTATTTAGTCATTCTATAGCTAAGAAATTCCCTTAATTCCTTTGAAATACAATTTTCTCATCTTTCAAATGGGAGTATTATACTCGATGTCATAGAAGTGTTGTGAGGGTGAAGTGAGATAATGCTTTCAGACCATGAACTTTGGAAAATGTTTTTTTTTCCTCTCAATCTTGACTATTAGAATCAACTTCTTATTATTTGGGTGGTCTTTTTGAGTGAATGTGTTTGTTTGTTTGATTTGATGGTAAGGATGTTGTTGGAAATAATGGTATTTAAAAAAATGCCTTTTTAATGAAATTTATCTAAGCAGCTAAAATTTCCCTTTCTTACATCATTTTCTAAGCTGTGTTAAAATCTACATTAAAATGGATCACAGGGACACATGCCATGGACCAAGAAAAGGCAAATAATCCTCAGCAGCACACATGAAAACAAACCGAAGTGTACCTTCTTTATAAAGTTGTACCAGGATTAATTAAAGCAAGATTTAATAAACCAAAAAAGGACTTTATACCCTGTAGATGTAAACACAAGACATCTAGCCCTAAGCTAGGAGTTAGAATGCCCTAAAAATCTCAAAATTATTATCAAAAATTGGCACACTTCCAAGTGTTCCAAGAGGTACTTAGTTTTAAAAAATAAGGAGTGGGGAGGGTGCAGTAAAGTGGAGAAAAGAGCTCCTTTCACCAGCTCTCGTATCACCGTGAAAACTGAAATAATTTCACAAGTCAAATTTTCGACATTTGGAATCAAAATGTTATGGATACAAGTCTTTGCCTTGGGAAAGCCAAACATCTCAACCAAAAAAATATATATATTAACCAATCAATTAATTAAACTCAGAGAAGTAGGTTGATATAAATTGATTTGGTAGGTACTATAGGGAGGGATCAAAACATACTTCATAAGTGTCAGATAGGTGTGTCTTTTTCTTGGCAGTTTGAAGTATAAACCCCTAGATTTCATCTCTTTATTTAATTTGGCCTCATGATCTTATGCACTCAAGGTGTTATTATCACCTTATGGTGAAAGGAATAATGTCAAGAAGTGTAAGTGGCTTTGCCAAGGTTATGTATAGCTACAAGTTCCAGAACCAAGTTTTGAAATTGAAGTTTTCTTATCGAGTACAATTGTTCCTCTCTACATCGGCACATTTTTAAATAACCAGGAATATACCTGTTTTACTCAATTAATTTTACTAATAGCCTTCTCAGAGAAATAGGAATATAGCTTCCTGGGAAATTCAGGTTTATTTACCCCAGAGGATAATGAGACATTTGCCTGGTGACCTGTACCTGTGCCCTGACCAGGACTAAATGGAGCCCTCTCAATGTGCAGAATCTGCCCTCTGCCTGGTGATGTGGCATCTATGAAATGTACCGTGGAGTGTCAAGCCCTGCTTCCGAAATGTCTATGGGTCAAGTCCCAGTGGACGACCTGCTATAATGACCAACATTGCCTGGGGAAACTAGAGACATTTTCATAGATTTGTAGTCTTCACATCCTCTCACTCTGAAAAATCATCTGAGGAGTAATTTTAGTACTATTATTTTCATTGTTAAACACTGTTTTGTATAGAAATATTTTAAAATAACTCCTGTGTATTTAACTCTGGAATTATACAGTGCAATACTGAACCTCAATAGATATCAGACCAGTGTGTATAATAGGTACACATTTATGTTTTTCCTTTATTAAAATATATTGTATTTACTCTTCTAATATCCTGTTTCGAGAAACCAAGAGGATCATACTAAAAGTGAACTGATTTTTGTTTTAAGATTTTATTTATTCATTTTTAGACAGAAGGTAAGGGAAGGAGAAAGAAAGGGAGAGAAACATTAATGTGTGGTTGCCTCTCACGTAGCTCCCACTGGGGACATGGCCTGCAACCCAGGCATGTGCCCTGACTGGGAATCGAACTGGTGACCCTTTGGTTTGCAGCCCATGCTTGATCCACTGAGCTACACCAGCTCAGGGCTGATTTTTTTTTTTACTGAAACAAACAAACAAAAAAAAAAAGAGTTATCACAAGAATTGCTATTATAAAGAAATGTGAAAATAAACCAGTAAAATAAAGTACACATAAAATGTCATCCTATTAAAAAAAAATGGACATCTGCTCAGTAATTAACTGATCAAGCAAGAAACCTTGCCCTGTCCCATGTTTGGATTCAGTAACAGGCCTCCAAATCCCTCTTTAATATCCTAAGTTTTATCTTCTTTGCTCTTTTCATTTTTTGCGGAGTTCGAACTGACCTTCTAGAGAAGGCTATGGATGATAAATAAGACCAACAGCCCAGTTTTGGGTGAGAATGCAGCCTTCTTTGTTCTTCAAGTGGTGGTTAACACAGGGGAAAGGAACAGGCAGACACAACCACTATGGGTGTAGGCTTAAGAGTACCCAGAGTCTCTCTGGCCTATGAAGGACACACATTTTTGAGAAAATGTTCTCATAATTTGAACATTCTGGGCCACCTTACTGTGTTGGTTAGGAAGCATTACAACAGAACTACAGGCATACCTCGTTTTATTGTGCTTTGCTTTATCGAGCTTCACAGATGTGATTTTTTTTTTTAATTGAAAGCAAGACCCTCCACCAGCAAAAGTTTACTACTCACTTTGTTGCCATATTTGCTCTATTGTGGTGATCTGGAATAGAACCCGTAGTACATCCAAGATATACATGTAAATGCCAATTGAAATAGACCCAAACACTGATGAGGGAACGGTCTTATATGTAGTATAAGGGCAACCTTTGGGGCTTGAATGGACTAAGATCTAATGGTGACTGTGCTGCTTTCTAGCTGAACAATCTTGAGCACATGTTAGTTAGTCTCAGAGGCTTAGTTTTCCTATCCATAAATATGGCCAATACTGTTATTTTCCTGAGTAATTATGGCTAATTATTATTGAGTTAAATATGCAGCACATATTCAATCTTACTATTCATAAGTCTAGAACACTGTCTTCCTTGTAAAATTTGTATGATTTGTACAACATTACAAATCACCTCCAACAGGAGAGGATCACTCCATCCATCACTCCCTCTTTCAGGATGTAGATGGACAACTGAAAACCTCCCCTATGTACAGAGTTTTAGAATAAATTGTACAAATCAGGTGGTGAATACATTGACATAGCTGTTATTTTCTTCTTTTCTGTGAAAACAGCAACACCAAGGTTTAATTCTTTTCAAGCCACCATTCTAAATGCCATTAATTCGCCTGCCAGGGCCAGTCATGATCAGAATGAGCTTGCTCTTGATGCAGGTGCTTATGGCACAGAGAGGTAAGTGCTACAGTGTGAAGTTTCAAACACAGTACCCTCCAATTTTCAGCGCCCTCTCCCAATTGTGCTAGGAAACAGTCCCGAACCAAAAGCTGCTTTTCCTGTTTGCAAATGGCCTGGCCAGACCTTCTCTAACAGAAGTCATGCTCGAGCACCTGAGAAGGCGCAGGCACGCTTTTTAGCCTCCCCTGCCTGCACCTTTCCTCCCTCTCTCCATCGCTCAGGTACCCTACTGAAGCATCCTGCTACTTGGAATTGAGTAAAAGTGGTGGCTGCGTAAAGAGGGCAATAAATGTAAATGATACCTGTGGGTAATAGGTTTGAAATTGCTGTGTTCCTTGGTAACTGGATATAATTACAAGTACCCTGGATTCCACCGGGCTACGGTGCAATTATCACTCTCATTTTCAGAATAAAAGAGAAGGATTGCAACAGTGTTGCCACAATTCAGGAATGTGAGAAAAGGGATCTGAGCAGAAAGATATCAGTAGTTCTACATATTTTTTTCAGTGCTCATTTCACATTGGGGGCCTATGTATTTATAAGTCTAAAAGCTCACAAATCTATGTGATTAAATCCGAGGAAGTTATAATACATCACCATTACGGTACGGCTACTGCAGGGTTCCTTAGTAAGTTAAAAATTAAAAAAGAAAATGTGGGAAAGTCATGAGTGATATCAGGGCATTGTTGCTGTGGGCAAGTTACTATATATTTTGGAAGTAATTAAAGACAATTGAGTGATACCTCCCAGCCTAATGTGTGATTCTGCCGAAGCCTCGCAGCGGGGGGATCCCTGTGTGTTTCTGTGCATCCCACAGTACTTACTGGGGTAATGACTGTTATTGTGGTCGTGTGACAGCAGGGTGCACTGCTCCCTGTGTTTCCCAAGAGCTCTGCCATGATTAGAAGGCAAAAGTGATTGCTGTTTTGCTAAACACCAATCACAATCTATTCCTATACTGTTCCATAGTAATTACCAAATGACATACTGCTGTTTTACAGGAAGTTTACTTTGGAAAAATGAGAAAAAATTTAAACTAAATTTATAATTATTATTATTTTATGGCTTAATGACATCCTTTCTGATTTGGATGAATATGTAATTTTGAAATTGTTAGTGAGTGATAATAGTTGAGTCTGATACCAGGTTTGCCACTGCTTCCTAGGTTGCCAGCATGGGGTTGTCACCACATTGGTGGCATTGGTCAAGCTTCACTGTTCAAGCAGGAGGGAGGGGATGGCAGAAAGCAGGAAAATAGATTTGTCACACATCGTCATCCTATACACTTTAATGCTAATATTTGAATATTCTGGATCCGCATGCCCCTCCTTACAATCTCAGAAGAGTATCAGTATAGCACCGTCAGCAGAGGACACACCGTCAGCAGAACAAAACCTCAAATCTGTCAATATTATTCTTTGACCTTACATGATGCTATATAGAGAAATGTCTTTGTTTAAAATATTTTGACTTTGCATGCATGCAAAAATAATTTCTTCCCACCTTTCTAAGTTGTTTTGGCTAGGCTAATAATTAAATTGCTATAAGACAGATAACAGGAGAAAACAATCAAATATAATACATATATACTTGTGGGTTGCCTTAAGAATATGATACCAGAGGACAGATTGAGTAGTTGAGGTTTATAAACCATCTTGAGCTAAATAGAAAGGCAGGGGGGGAGGGTGTGGTTTGGGTCTTCAAAGAGCAGAAAGGCCATTCACTTGGAGAAAAATAATAATCGTTTGGTAAATAAATGTTTGCTGGACCAGCTTTAACAAAGGGACACAGAAGACTTTGAACAAATGGGCCTTGCTAGGCTCCTCCCTGCTTATCACACACTAGTGCATATTAAACCACAGTTATCTATGCTCATATCTCCCTTCCTAGAGCTTGTCCTCTATCTAAATTCCTTTTTGGCAGTAAGGGGGATGGTCTTTTGTTTCTTTAAAATAACCAGCTTAAAATCTTCAATATTCTGAAACACGTATTTTGGGGTTGCTAACTCTGTTTCCTTTCAACTTACTGTCTACATCAATGATTATACTATCCTATGGATTCTGATGTTTTCACATTAGAATCTGTCACTACATTAACCCTGGATTTTCATTTGGGAGAATGTGACTCATGTTAGTGTAGGAGAAGCACTTTGGGGGGCAGGTCAGAGTGTGTGATTCTGGTCTAGCTCTACCTTTATAGAGATTATACCCGACCATGGACAGTGACAGGAAGGGATACAGGCCTTGGTCTCTGACTGCCTGAGTTTGAGTCCCAGCTTTACCACGTATGTATGAGCAGGAGCTCCATGGGCAAATGTCTTAACCTCTCTGAGCCTCGGTTTTCTCACTTGTGAAAAGGGTAAATAATAGTACCTACTTATAGGTTTATCATAAGATTTCATGAGAGAATTAGGTCAAACGTTTATCAAAATACCTATACAGAGTAGGTTCTCATTAAATGTTAGCTATAATTATTATTCAGTTTGAGTCTTAATAAGAAAGTATTATTTGCTCCTTAAGGTCCCCTTTATCTACACAAATTTTGGATTCAGTGATATTTTATCTCTGTGGATATGTCAAAGGCAGAAAATAGATACATACACAGAAAATTAGAGCTACTTCGTAAACTGAAATATCTTGTTTTCTCAGTTCTTCACTTTACACACAAGCCAGTCAATAAATCTGAATTCTGAACTCTAGCTGTAACAGAAACGAAAGAGGAAAGAATCTCAGACTGATCAAAGAGGAAGTAAGAAAAGTCCATCCACCCTTGACATTGGTAATTATAGTGCTCTATGTGGAATTAAACTCAGAAGTGGCAGCCCAATGAGAGAAAGCTGTAATGAGGTCAAATCGGTGAGGTATGTGGCATGCTCTTCCTGTAAGAGACTGTGTAAAATGTGTTAAGATTTCTCTAATTCTTAGAACTTCTCTAAAGGAAGGATATTAGGTTGAACACTACTCATCTATCCATTTTCCCCCAAGAACTATTTAGTTTCCTTGTCAATTTCTTCAACTTGAAATTGCTTTACACTATCAAAGATCCTGGGGCTGAAAGAATTTCTCCCATTGCTGCATAGCACAGAGACTTAGAAAGTGACCCTCTCAATAGAGAGGATAGAACTCTAGTCAGTGCCTGGAAACAGACTTCTGTAGTTAGTATTGTAAAAAGTAAGGATGGGAGAGTGAAGCTTTTATATTAATGGTTCTGTGCAATGCTAGACCTTGGGCATTTGATGGAAACTTTACACTTGTGTAGAACTGGGGCACCTGAAGAATAATTCTGAATTTCATGCAGTTGGGGTTAAAACTTCCTACATATGGAGGCTGGCAGCAAACTGCACAAAACTGAACATCAAGGAGTCTGCCAGTGACGCAAACTGGGCGGGTGAGAAAGTTAGTGGAGACCTGGACATTTTAACTTTGAGCTGCATGTGTATGGGTTGCACCAGCCCATAGCACATACTATCACAGTGTCATGTGTATAATGACATGCATATTATTTGTTCAGTAAATCAGACGTGTTTGAAATTTCAGTGAGTGGGGTCTCAGAGTGTGAGTTAACCCATTTTATTGCCTTTTTTAAAGCCTTGGAAAAAGAGGTAAAGGAACAAGCAGAGATGGTAATTGCAGAAAAGGATTCTTATGTGCCAAGAAGTCAGGCTTAGTGGGTGGTACCCATGCAGAATTCTTCCTCTGAGTACCTTCTTTCTTGACTAGGGAGGCGATGAGGCACATGTGGCCCCTGCAAATCTATTCCCTGCTCATGCTGTATCCTTCATCATTTCACTGTGGCATGCCCGTCCATCTTCGCGAGCACAATTTTTTATTAATCAGCGAAACGTTTGGGCCTTTGAAATTGAAATGGATTTCAGTCTTCTTTATATATTAATTATTGATAAATGGAGCCTTAGAGACAAGGAAGAAGCCTGGCATGATTAAAGACAGATAGTTTTTAATTTTATGTCTCTTGCAGTGACAGAGAAATTTAGTTTAATAGGAGTAATTTTTCAAAGGAGATGTAATCACGAGGGAGGGTGTATAGAAAAATGGGAAAAGCATACTAAAAAAGAAAGAACTTTAGGAGACATTGGCTGATTCCATGGATTACCTAAAAATTTCCTAGAAAGCATTATCAAGAGGTAGGGGTAGAAATTCTGTGAAAGTTGCAGATATAAACTGTAATCCAAGAAGCAGATTCTATTATATTATTTTCAAAAGGCCTGTATTTCCAGCCAAGACTATTTCATATCTTTTACATTACTTCAGACTTTCCTAAAATATACAAAGTTACAAGCAGCCTTAATTATATAATGTCCCAAACATAATATAAAAATGCCATGAGATACAGTAGAAAAACTATCACGCAAATAGGATTGCTGAGTTTCAGACTAGTTCCATAATTTTTAGCACGCTTTGAGGCAGTCACTTCACCTTATGGAGTCTCAGTTTCTCCATATGGAAAATAGAGATACCATCCCTTCCACCAGGACCATACATCGTTTCTGAAGATGACATAAAGAAATTATCATGAATAGTTTCTGAGACTCTTCTCACCTCAAGAAATCTAAGGTTTTCTGATAAAATAAAAATAAGTCTTTTTATAGATCCATCAGTTACTAACAATTTCACACCAACATATTTCTTTTTTATTCTCCACAAATATATCCGAGCCTTATGATGATGTTCCATCTGAAGATTAAAAAAAGAAAGAAAGAAAAAGAAATCATAGTCTGCGCTTGTAAGGATTTCTCACTTCTCAGATCTCGTTTATTGGTGAAAAGTCTGCATTTTTACAGGCTCCTACAAAATAGACAGGGCCACCCCACCTCCCCCCACCCCACCCCACCCCGCCCCCGACCATTTCAAGTTTAGCTTAAAACTTCCACTGCTGAATTTAGAAGAGTCAACCTGGAAGGGGGGGACACAGAGCATTACATTAGGGTGGATAAAACTGGAAGAAGGAAGTAGAGAGAAAGAAGGAGAGGAGGAGGATTTGCTTTTGTTCAGAAGTGTAAGAACAGCTCTGGGCACTGGGTGAGGCTGCATTTCAAGTCTGCATAATTCAGATTGGCTGTTTAATTGATGGGGAGGAAAGTCCATATATACCACCTAGCCTTGCCTATTTTAATGATTATCTCTTAACTGACTTCCCATATTAATCTTCCTAAAACTTTTTCATTATGTTCTTACCCTTCTCAAAAGTCTTCAATGGTTCTCACTGGCACCACACTAAATCCATCTTTCTTCATTTCTTGCCTCTTTGCAATCTCTTTCCCTCTTCAGTTCATTTTACATTTGATGTGTCTCTTCTCTCCTCAATAACATCTCCAGCTTTCCTGGAGTATGAAGCCTGTCTTACTCCATTACTCCCCTGTAACTTGTGTAGAGTCAGAGGTCAATAAATGCTTTGCGACTGATTGTTACTTTGTAATTTAGTGTTTGCATTTACTGTTTTATATTTCATTCTAATTTTCATTAGCATTACTATTTTCACACTGGATTATATATTTTAAAGTTACAATTTTATCTTGAACTTTAATACACCTGAAGGCTCTATTGGCATTTGATTTTAAAGAGGTCTTTGCTAATTGATTGATGCTAAGATGTATGTTTTCTCAGCAATAAAGCCATTTTTTTCTTAGTGAACTCTTTAGAGAATGTATTACCATATGACATTTTTTTCTGATCTACACCCTTTTTCTAGCAACCCAACATACATGTGCACACAAGTAGACAGAAACCCAGCTAGGGATAATTATTGTTAAGTCCACATTCTATAGAAGGCATCACAACCCCAGTTTTTCTGCTCTGGGTACCAGGGTCTCTACTGCCATCAACAGAGCTCCACCTGGCACAGGTGCCTGTCTATAACACCTGAAAGCGTACTTTAACTAAGGACTTTATGGCAACAGTAAATATAGTAGTTGAGAAAGACTAAACCTACACATGTAGTAAGAAGTGTATGTCCTTTATCACACAGTTTAAATATACAACTAATGATAGATACTACTTGACATTTATGTAACAGTGGAAAATTGTAACAGTAGGGAATTTTAACCCACCCCACCATTCTTTGGACATTTTTAGCTGTAAGTACTGACTCTAATATATATCTTGTAGATAAACAACATGTTTGCATAAGAATTCTAGGAATTAACTTCAAAAGCTATAGACTCTGACCTTCAGGCATCCCAGCTCCGGGAGATTTGCCGACCTTCCACTGTGGAGCCAGGATGATGTGAAGCCGGATGACATGAGGGCAGGATGACTAAACCAGGATGGTGCACGCTGGACCATCACTTGCCTTATCAGAATGGAATGTGCTTGTACAGAACATGTACAGAACCTGTCAACCTCCTCCCTTGATCTCTTTGTTTTATTTCCCTCTCTCTCCTTATAAAAACCTCTGCCTCCACTGAGATGCGGAAATGGGCTTTGAGGCAAGAGTTCTCCATTCTCCAGGTGGCTGGTACCTGACAATAAACCACTTCCCTTTACATCAGCACCTGCTTCTCGAGTATTGGCTTTTGTAGCCACAGGCAGCTGGACCTGCCTTCGCTTACACTCATAGATATAGGCAAGAGAGTAATTGTGCTTCTGGTCCATTCCATATTCTTCTATTGTTTAGGTTCTGCATATTGTTTAGGTTCATTTGTATGGCCCACCTTTTTCTTATCCCAGCCATGCCTGCTGGGATCAGTCAGGTTTCTGTATTGAGGTCTTATTACTATTTTCAGCAAATTCTAATTTGTTATCACTGTTTTGCCAAAGGAGGCTTTGCTTCCCTCCAATAAGCTTTGCGTAACGCTGGCTGCCAGCGTTACTTACAAGGCTAGAAGTTACTGCGTGTACCCCAGCTCACCCACTTCCTAATCGAGAATTCTGGGTTCTAGCCAACAGTGTCTAGGCTCTGTTTTCTTTCCCCTGCTGAAGTTATGGTGGCGTTAGTTGAAATATGAGCTGAAAAGATGTGTCTAGATAGACACAAACAACTTCTCTGCTGCAAATATGTGTGTGTATGTGTGTGTGTGCATGTGGTGGCGGATAGGAGGACTCTGTGTAATTGTTGCATGTAGCATTGGGTGCACATGTGTTGAAAATAAGCTTTCTGGGAATTACCCAGGTCAGTCAGTTTCCAAGGACTCTCAGAGTTGAATATAGACAAAGCACTTCTCATTACAGTGCATACTACCCCTGAGGCTGAATGAAGAAACACATACCGAAAAGAAGCTCAAACTTACAACAAGGAATGTAGGGCATTTGGCTCATTGGTAGTCTAGGTTCAGTTTCAAAATGCAGATGACAAGATGGAGTGGGCCGGGGAATGAGAAAGGATACAAGAGGGATAAATTGTGGTGCGGGGAGACTTAACTTGGGGTAGTGAACACTCAATACAATATACAGATGATGTGTGATAGAACTGTACACCTGAAACCTACGTAATTTTATTAACCAATATCACCCCAATAAATTCCATAAAAAATTAAAATAAAATAAATACAAGCAAGAGATCTGAATAGACATTGCATTAAATATGAATAGCAATTAAACACATGGAAAGATGTTCAACATCATTAATCATTAAGGATATACAAATAAAAACTATTATTAGATACCACCACATACCCACGAGGTGGACTGTGATAACAGACATTGCCGTTTGTGACAGACCACACAGATACACCTGGGGGACTGTGTGCTGTGTGAAATGAGCCAGACACCAAAAGACAAACACTGTGTGATCTCTAATATCTGGAATAAAGTTGAACTCACAGGAGCTGAGAGCAGAATAGTGATTGCCAGAGGCTGGAAGGAGGGGGAGATATGGGGAGACATTGGACAAAGGGTACATACTTTCAGTTAGAAGACAAATAAGTCCAGAGGATCTACTGTATACCATGTTGACTATAGGTAAGGATACCGTATATTGAAATTTGCTGAGATCTTAAGCATTCTTGTCACACACACACACACAACTATGTGAGGTGTTGGATGTGTTAATTAGTTGCTTGTAGCAATTTCACAATGTATATGTATATCAAATCATTCATGTTTTATACCTTATAGTTTTTATTTGTCAGTTTATTTGTTAATAAAGCTGTAAAAAAACTCAAATAAAAACAAATGAAATGCAGATGAAAGATACCCCAAGTCCAAATGACACTTTGTAAGCTAAACCACAGCATGAGTTGTGAACTGTACCATTCACTAGCACATTAATTTATACACAATTCCACATGTGTAGGAGCCCAGTGAGAGATTGAATCTGACTCAGTAATTTCAAACACAATTGGCTTCTTTCATTCTCTAATTATCCTCACCAATTTCAGGAACTCACCTTAACTTTAAATTACATAAGTTTCCTCTTCTGTATTTGTGTCGCAATTGCAGGCTATCTAAATGTTCGATAGTAGGGGGCTATGTTTTGCTTTGTTTTGTTTTTCTCTTTTTGCTGAATAGAAATATTTGTCCCTATTTATTATCATCATAATGACCCTGCCAAAAAATAATAATATTAGAGGCTGAGAGGGTCTCCAACCAGGCTATTGTGGGACCCCTGATGCCGGAGTTAGATTGCCTAATCAAAAATCACATCTCAACATAATTGGCTACAGTGACAAAAGGAGAAAGTGAGAAAGAAAGAAAAAGTCAGCAAGTCTGATAGGGAGGTTGCAGGCTTTTATATCTAAATGCTCTCCAAATACACCGTTTTACTCCTAATGACACAGTATTAAGAAGGGAATATAACAAGCTTTTATCCAATGTTCCAATAAATAGCCGGCCACCGCTCCTTTCAGACCCCTTCTCCCTTATGTAGATTTAAGTATAATAAAGTTTAAGGATTAAGAAAGGCATACTTAGCAGAAGGCTGGATGTTTTTTTCTTTCTTTTTTTTTTTTTTTGGTCTTTTTTTCCACCCTTCTCTGCTATTAACCTTTGAAATAATCTCCCTTACAATGCTGGTTTCACTGCTCTTCTTTTTCCCATTGCTTACTTTTTTGACGCCAGAGTTGACCAAGCATCTTGACAAAGGGTGAGTGGTTTCTGGCAATTCTTTTAATTTATCTGCAATTTCCTTTTGAGGTGAGATAGCAACATGTGAGTGTGACTCGTGGGAACACGTGAACATTTGCTAAAGGATCTTCTAGAGCTGGGATCCATAAGTCTACAGTTTTCCCTACCTTTCTCTTCACTAGCCAAATTCTATCAGCCCCCTCCTCTGTGATACTGCTTCCTGCCATATACTGTATTTGATCTTCTACAACTCACCTTCTCTTTACTGCACTTACTTTATCCTTTCTGCCCATCACTCAGTCCTTCTAGATATATAATCCCTGATTTTCCCACTCTCAGGGGATCAAGGACCTGAGCTCCCCAAGCTCAGGTAGAACAGCAATTTCCAGGCATTTGTGTTGGGATTTGAAGTTAACAAATACCCCAGGCCTAAATGTGATCTTCTGATTATTTGGTGATCATTGATCAAATAAATAATTTGTTCCTTCTTGTTATATATACACATAGCCATTATGTGTAAGGGATTCTGCTAGACACCATGGAGATTAGGAAGGTGAAACAGATATATCCTTTTCTCAGTTGTAATTTAGTAGTTCTTACACAATCTACATAAAAATGACTGTCAGAGCCATGGAGTGGCTAATGTCCTAGTGAGAGAGTAATGTCCTGGTGAGAGATGAAAAGAGTAAAAGGCAGAGGTTGGAACCATGGGGGTCAGTGCATGTTCAAAATGCAAAATGAGGGAGGATACGCCAGTGAGAGATAAAAAGTGGCTGCAATGACAATCAGAGGATCCCAGTAATGTAGTGTCAGAGAGATCTGCGAAGGAAAGAATTCAAGGAAGGAAATTCACATAGCAGAGTTTCAGAGAGGCCAGCGAAAATCACAACTGAGCCAAGGCCACGGTGTTTTTCAATAAGGAAGATAATGGTGTCTTTGAGACAATGGTTTTTATAGATAGTGGGAGTGCCCTGAGTTGCATGGGTAAAGAGAAACTGTTTGGTGGGGAAATAGATGTGGTGAGTAGATTTGTTTTTAGATTCTTTTGATGTTAAGCGGAAAAATAAAGAAGGGGTTGTAGTATAAATATGATAAATATGATTGAGGACAGGAGTATACTTTGTGTGTGTGAGTAAAAAGGAAGGATGAAGGGAGGAGTGAAGAAGAGACAGAGAGAAAAGTAGGGAGAGAGAGAAAATATAGAGAATGATGGAGCATCTGATGGAGTCAGATCCTGAAAGAAGCAGAGAATATGGACTAAGGTGGGAGATATTTACATATTTTGAATATTTCTTTGAAATATAACCCGTAAAAGGACAGTGGCGTTTTGGGAGGCAGCAAGGCAACCAGGCAGTGTGTGGCTATCCTGGCACTCCTCAACTGACAGGTTTGAAGCATTCCATGAGTGTCCTGGGCTTGAGTATACACAGTGTCTACAGCTCCCATGGTATGAAATGCAGTGGACAGTCAAGAAATGCATCCAAGGTTCATGAATTGCTCTA
Organism: Micronycteris hirsuta; assembly: GCA_004026765.1. NCBI lineage: Eukaryota > Metazoa > Chordata > Mammalia > Chiroptera > Phyllostomidae > Micronycteris > Micronycteris hirsuta. The sequence goes on from PVJI01003385.1 coordinate 101,613, forward strand.
AGGGTCCCATTGAAATTCTAGAATAAAAATTTTTGGTCAACAGTTGAGCACAGCATTATGCCTGTTTCTCTCATACTGACATCTAGTACAGCCAGGTGGATGAGCAAATCCAGACCTCTTGAGGCTTACCTGATAAATAGGTATTATGAGTACTTATAATATATTCCAGACACTGCATTAGGCTTTGTTAAGCACTGGTTTTCCTACAGCAGCCACAGCAGATCACAGTAATCCTGTTTGATCAACAGGAAAGTTGCCCTAGAGAGAGAAAGCAATTTGTCTCAGATTTCACTAGTACGTTACAGAGGCAGAATAACATAAAATCTTAGAGTATGGGGCTTAGTTACCTGGGTTTGAATTCTAGTTCTTCTGTGTGAATTTGTATGAATTTCTTAATCTCTCAGAATCTTAGTTTCTGTATTGTAGAATGGAGCTAATGATATTACTTCATTTGTTTAATACAAGATTAAATGTGTTAACACATGTAAATTATTTACAACTGTCCTTGGCTTATTTTAATGTTAGCTACTAATACTATCATCATCATCATCATCATCATCATCATCATCATTCTAATTGTCTGAGTTAAATTTTAGGATTTTTAAAAGTTTGTCATAATTTTCAAAACTGTGCCCTTCAACTATAAATTACCAAAGTTGTTATCAGACAAAAGAAGATACCAGGGCTACTAAAACTTGGGAAATAGGTCAAATTCATTTAGTGTTTTACTGTAAATGACTTAGAAGTTCTAATAGGTTAATATGGGATTAATAGAATAGTCCCCATATTCTGGGGACTTCTAATATGGGATTATAACAAAAAAAAATACTACTTGGCTGAAATCCATACTGAACTTATTTTTTCCTTCAAGACACTTATTAACATTTTAAGAATTATTATTTTTCTGTGAACCAATAATTTTTGCTACTAAACAGCAATTTCGAAAAAGCAGGTGCATGCCTGGCACAGGTGGGATTTAGGAAAGCCCAATTAGGCAAGGGCTGATGAGCTCCTGAGCCTTGTCTGGGATTGGCAGAGTCAGGCTCACAACCAGGGCAAGAAGCAGATTCAAAAAGTGGTAGAGAGTAGGACATGGAAGGAAGAAAGTGAGAAAAGAGATAAACTACAATATCAAGACCCTGAAGGTAGACCCATTCTTCATGATGACAAGACCCACTACATGAGGTATTATGTGTCTCAATTTTAAGAGAGGTAAAATTCACTGGTGTTGAAAAGGCCAAGAAGGTATGAGATCAAAGTTTCAGAAGGTTCATCATATGGGTACTGACGTGTCACATATACCAACAATTATACACTTTTGGAAAAATAAAATTAGAGGAGAGAGAGAGAGGAAGGGAGGGACTGGTTTGTATAAACAACTAAATACAGGATTTGAATGTTATTAATTGTTATAATCAAGATATAATAAAACAGCTTCCCTCTTTTTTGAGGCTTTTCCTTTTCTATAAGCAGTTGTTTTCCTTTTTTTTTTAATCTTAAGGCCAATTTTTAAATTGAAGAACTTTATTTGAAAGTGCTTGGTTTCAAGAATCAAAATAAATTATTTGTTATTTGCTTGACAAGGCATGATGCAAAATGAAGATGTTAAGAGTTATGGGGAGAGTTTGGAATATAGATACTCAAAACACCTCAATTATCTGAGATTATTTTAGCAAGTAAGGGATGAAACTGAAAGGAATGACCTTATTTTCATGATTAATCTACTATAAACATAGAAAGGGTACAAATGCCAGAGAAAAACAGGACAACTTTATTTCTGTCTTAATCACTAAAAACTACACTCATCCTAGAAACCTTTAGGAGTGTCTGAGATAGTCCAGCTTTGCATCGTTTTGGTTGATGTGCCTATTGACCAAATTTGTCAGAAGTACATTTAGTAGGAAGGTACCTAATAAAGCCTGTGCATGATCTCCAAAAGCTATATAATTTAGAAATGACATATATTTATTGAAGTACAACAAAAGTGAAAATTTGTTAACCATAATTACCATTCCTTTCCTTCCTTCCAATAATCCACTTATCTTATACCCTCTCTGAGCCAAACACTGGGCTGGACATTGAAGATCAAAAGGTGGATAAAATGTAGCTTCTACTTTTAAGAAACTCAAAATCCAATGGGGATGTAAGTCTGATTTCTCTCTAAATTTAATGAATGACCTCTATGCATCAGGCAATGTTCTAGGAATCAAAGGTGCTAGTTACTAGCATTTTTAAACAAATGTTTAAAAGTTTAAAATTGAGGTGTCAGAGACTAAGGGAGAATAAAAAACAAATGCCTAAAATTCACCATGGGAAACAGAACACTTTACTTTTAGAGTTGCAAAAAGGGTACAAGTAAAAATACAGAGATGCCAAAGAGCGAGATTCATGTAGTTCTGGGGCCCCGGAATAAAATAGAATATATGATTGGCAGTGATGGGAGATGAAGCTGGAGCAATGAAAGAGGGGAAGTGGGGGTGAAGGGGTGATATGTATTGGGAAACGGCCAAAGTATGGTATGTTTATAGAAGACGGGTAAGAATTGAATTCCAGATGCGACAAAGGGATGCAGAAAGGCTAAAGGGAAAGGGAAGTGCTTAGAGAACCACTTGAGAAGAGTGGGGCTGCAGGAAAGGGATGATTATATGTGTGTAAATTAGCCTGTGTGCCGGAGGAGTCAGATCAGACACACAGGAGAGATGGGTGCACTTAAGGGCCATAGACCATGACAGAGGTAGGCCTTGAAATCCACAATAGAGGTTTTACTTCACGAAGTGGGTGACAAGGTACAGTTAGTGTCGTGAGAAGTGGTATGATGGCCCTGAAGTGGTCTACTCTACGAACTTCTTAGATTCTTACCTCAAGAGAGCAGGTGGGTGGCAGAAACTTAACAGGTACCTAAGGAAGTTAAAAGCTCAGATATAAGTCAAGCGTCTGCCTCATTCCCTCCCTAGGGCAAGCCCAGAGAAAATCCAGGGAATGAGGGTATTCTTTAATAACATGAACATTGGTTGTGTCAAATAATCAGGGAAATTAATGAGCAATTAAGGTATGCACTCTTTATTGGTTATTTATAATGACTAGAATACTGTACACTGTATTATACTAAAATAGTGAATTTTTAACACTAAAATATTCAGAATATCAGTAGCCAAAAAGAGAAACTTTCCACTATAAAATTATTATCTGGAAAAAATTTTTATTTATTTCTCTCTCTAATCATTATTAGCAAATTTTTAACCCAGGCTTGAAAATAAACTATCCTCTGCTAGCCTAAGATAAATAATTATTTATTTACTTTTATTGTATAGAAATAAACTTTTGATATTATATGCTTTTTAAATAATAAAAAAGGTCAAAATTATCCTCTTTTATCTCCTCTTCCCCTTTAAGTAAATATGTGGATCAATTAAAAATATATATTTAATTAATGATACATTTAGTATGTTACATACATCTAATATATTTCTTTCAAGACTAAGACAACATTCAAATAACTATTGTTTTTTAGCATCAAGTTTATGCATACACACAAGTAAATAAAGAAGTTTATTTTTATGAACTAAAAAGGAAATAGCTACCCATGGTTCTGAGTTAGGCTTCTGCCTGTGATCTAGACCTTTCTCAGCAGGTGAAGTTCTTGCTAACCACTGGGAAAACCATGTGATTTTATCAGTAATACAGTGGGCTTTCAGTATTTTGGATTGAGAAAAAGTAGTTAGCAGTCTACTGCACCTCCAAGTCACTGACCTGGAGTAATGGTGCCTATCACTGGATAAGGACTACTTAATGAGACTACAGAATCTTCTGTTATCAGTCCTCAGAAGGTGGCAACGGTACCTGGAAGGTGTGACCTACAGATTTACTATGTAAAAAGTAAAATGATTTACTTGGACCTAAAAGAAGAACATTTGTTCAGATTTATATAGTGGATCCCCCCAAATCATGCTGAAATACATCAAGAAACATTTTTGAAAATCCGCAACATACAAAATGCCCAGGACTGAAAGGAAGGCACTTTGTGCGTGTGAGTTCAAGTATTAGAAGATCAGACTTGCAAAGGCACAGATGCTGTCTTAGTCTGGCCGTGCATTCGTTCACACAGTGCACTGTGCTGTGCTCTGGGCTTCACCTGTGAATCACTCACGCATATCATTCCTGGGCCTGAAAAAATAACATTTAGATATTTGGTCCTTACTGTAGCACTCACTCAACTATAGTTCAGGCAACAAGGCTCTTTCTGGAAGAAAAAAAATAAAAAGAGGTGTTTTAACTTGTTTCGGTTACTATGTTAAATATGACATGGTGTGAGAAGTGAGCATCTGTGTGTGTTTCCTGGGTGCCTAGAAATTTAGGCTAGTGTTCTGACAGTTGCCAAAGTGGAAGGAGCTTGGGGAACTTGGTGAAAAAGGTGAAGGGATTGAGAAGTACAGATGGGTAGTTACGAAATAGTCATGGAAATATAAAAAGTACAGCATAGGAAATATGGTCGATAATATTGTAATAAATATGTATGGTGCCAGCTGGGTGCTGGAATTACCTGGGAAGCACTTTGTAACATGTTTGATCATTAACCACCATGCTGTACACTAATGCTGAAACTAATACAAAATAATATTGAATAGAAACTGTAATTAAAGAATGTTAATAATAATAAAAAAAGAAACAAGGGGAAAGTAGCCTGTAAACTATTCTGCCAGCCTTTCTGGTAAATCTCTTGCTTCTTTGCCCAGTAGAAGAGGGAATTAAGGATTAGTCTCTCTCCAGGGAAAGGAAATGGAGGGGAACATAGAAATTTAATATGTACATAAAATATTGCTAGGCTGCCTAGGTCTCCCAGCAAAAGATTAGAAAGTCAGCAACAACTGTCTAATTGGCTTGGAAATGCCACAAATGCTTTCAGTAATAATACTTTTATGAACAGACCTTGCATCATATGTTCAGAGAAGATCAGTTCTTTGTTCTTTTTGCTCTCTCCCTCCGCTCTGGGGAAATCGGGTATCCTGTCAGCACTGTGGTACCTGTATACTTGGCTAACCTATTGCAATGGCAGGAGACCACAGGGACTTGATTTCAGATGAGATATGAGCCCCTGGAATGGCCAGTCTAAGCATGCAGGGAGCTGATTTCTTTCTCTGTCATCTATGTATTGGCTGAGTTTTAAAGGCATTTGATAACATTTATGCCTAATGCTGAGTACATCAGTATTTTTAAGATTTATGAACATATGAAGCTGCTGGCTTTTTAACATTTCTCAGGGACTAAGAGATAACATTAAAATAAATCTATTAACATTACAAACCCCATGTCCCGATAAACCTGTTTTCTGTCATATATGAAAGTCAATAAGGGGGCAAAACTATTTTAAATATTAGCGAAATGGAAAGTGTGACAGTTTTGAATCCTGCCTGATAAGGCTTTACGAAAGCCACAAACAGCCTAGTTCATTTGAACCTAGAAAAATTTTAAAGAACCAGATTCTGTTTAGGATTTCATTCCTAAATTCACTTAAGACACTTAGTTTCTACATTTATCATTGTGAATTACACCTTCTTAGAAAGAGTAGAGAGGCTCCATTTTCAATTTCATTGAGGACTGTGCTAATATGGAGGACTCTGTTACCCAAATGAACACCCCGTGCCTGTACATTTTCCTCTCGCATTGGATAAAGGCAGTGACAGCTAAAGGAAACTGGTTTCCCCCTCTCTGCTTTACTGCCTTGCTCCTATGTAGATGGTGTGGTCCCTCTTTTTGTCATCTTATAATGTATTAAAAATATGTCTTCACTATTACCCTTTTGTATTTATTGTTTTAATTTATACTGTTTTTCTTTCTTTCCTCCAGGTAAGTCCTGCTGCTTTCTAAATCTTACCAGAATGTCCTTTAGAAAAATGGTAAGTTTCTCCTATAATATGACTCCATTTTTCACGGTGCAGAGAGATGATCTTTTCTTAAGCTGTATTTGGTATGAGCCCATGTCTTGGCTTTTATCTGTTAACACTACAAAAACACTTTGCTTATGAGAGGGATGGCAACTTTCTGTTTGAGACTTCGATGGATCTTTGCTACTTTGAGTTTTTAGAATGTTGTTCTTAAGATTTCCTAGAACAGTAAGAGTAGGCCAGCATGCTATGTGGAGAGAGGTGCTCAGCTTCTCAGAGGCACTGAACTTTGGGCCATCAGAGGTTCCAGGTGGCCCGTGATCAGCTTACATTTCTGAGCATCAGATTTTAGAACTCAGCAAGTAACTCTTATTTTAATGAGATTAGATAACAAAATCTTTTCTTAAAAATTGCCCACGAAGGCTACCAAAGGAAATGTGAAAAGTGACAGTGCAAATGGGAAGCAAAACTTTACAAAAGCTTGCTCTTTTGTTTAGTGCTTCAGAAGGAAGCCATCTTCATCTGCTGGAATTAGCTTCACAGTCCATTAAAAGGAGCACAAATTTAGCTTTGTGTATTATAGTCCTTCATATTCAGAGATGACGCAAGTTGCAAGGAATTTTGATTCATCTTCCTTAAGATGAGAGTGTGTATAACAAGCTGAAATTATGAATTCTTAGTGTTGTCAGCTATTTTATTTTGTGTCCTTGGTTTCATTGCTATGCTGTACATAATTATACTAGAATCATATTCTAAGCTGTTCTAGAAGACCATTTCAAAAACATTTCTCACGAGGTTGGAGATTCATTTGATGGCATCAAAACAAGATAACAAGCACATGAAAGGAGATTTAGTTGACACCCTGAGGAAGAGTATTCAAGCTTTTAGCTAGAATTCTCTTTAAAAAAGGAAGAATTTTTTTTAAAAACCTCAACATGTTAGGTACCAACACATGGCATTTATATGTTATCAAGTCACATATATTTTGTAATAATTGCTTCCAATAACATAATTAAAGAAAAATCACCATTGTGTAGATTCCCTTGTATGCAACTCTTTGAAAATAACTTTCAACAAGAATTAACTGGAATGTGTATTCTATAACTTATGTCTTTTGAATTCTTTACAATTGTCTTACTTACACCTATCAGAAGATCATCTCTTTCCCATATATTCTGCTTTCTGTAACATTTAGACCTTTTCCTGTTGCAAGGAAATAGAACATTCAAAGCAAACTGGTTCAAGCAACTAAAAATTAATAGGGATAGAAGTGGCTTCAGGTACAGCTTTAAGTAAATGATCAAAGAATTCATTAGACCTGGTTACTTTGTTTCAGCCTCTCAAATGTGTTACTTCTGAGTTGGCCTCTTGGTTTCTATAAACTATTTCAAATCTCATGCAGAAAATTAAAAAAGAGTCACTTTGATAGTAGACTCTGCAAGAAACACACAGTCTCTCAGTGGCTCTCATTTTTCTCCTGAACTTATCTGTAACAGGACTAGAGTAAACTCATTAACTTTGATCTAAGTTATCTGCTTTATCTCTGGTACAATTGGGTAACCCACCCAAATTTAGGGAGAAGATGGAGAGTAGGTGAATTCCCAAACTGCTAGTATTTCATTAAGAAGAATCCATATATAGAGAAATTATATATATGAATATACATATATATTCATTCATTTATTTATCAAATGTATTTTCTTTCCCCTGTTTAGAATGGTATAATGAACTTGACTAGTTCTGCCCCATCAAAACTGGCCACCAATGTGGCCAGGAAGCAGGGTACATGAGGTACTCAAATGGAGCTGTGACAGTTTCTAATATTTCTTCCGATTGATCCAAAATACTTGAGTCAACAAACGTAGGATGAGAAACAATAGATGAAAGCATTATATTTTAATCATTTTCACTTCTCTCTTGTCCCCCTCTCTGTATGTTCATAAGTATAATGAGAAAACAATGTTGAGACTTTATTGTACTCCTGATGTCATCACTGTTTTAAAAATATAGTTATTAAATACAAGAACATTGTACATGGGAATAGAGTATCTAGAGGTTGTATGTTTCATATATGAAGGTTAACTTAAGAGATTTATTCAGGACAAATAGCAATTATTAACCCATGGAACATCCTTAAATAATTGTTTATTTTATTTATTTAGAGAAGAAGGGGAGAGGGAGAGAAACTGAGAGAGAGAAGGAGAGAAAGAGATTTGTTGTTCCACTTATTTATGCCTTTATTCATTGCTCCTTGTGTGTGCCCCAGCTGGACCCAGAACCCAAAACCTTGGTGGTCTTGGTGTGACACTAACCTACTGAGCTACATGGCCATCCTTAAATAATTATCACTTGCCTTTCCCTACTTGTATTAACAGGCTGCATGCTGGTTGATGGAAATTGTTCTTTCCCAGTACAGGAGAAATTTAATGTTTACATTTCTTTGGAATCCCATGGAGACTGCAGGAGGGAGGGAGTGCCCCTGGAGTTCTGTAGCACCACAGCCTGGAGCCAGTGATTAGGATCTGACTTCAATCCCAAAGTGCCCAGGTTGCCACCAAAAAAAAAGATATTATTGTTTCTTTTAAAATATAAACTACCACTGCTTAGAGAATTAAGCTGTGAATGAATTTATGAAAATTTTATGGGCCTTATTAGAGAGCAATCTCTAAATTTATTTAGTCTAGTTGGATGAAATTAGATATTTTAATATCATTTTTGCACATTTATAACCTAGATGAAGCTGAATTATACAGTTCAGTGAAAGCCCTCAATAGTCAAATACTGAAAGACCATTTACTTTCTTAGATCTAGATTATGCATTTTTTAAAGTGCATGTTTACTTTAATTTTCTTTTTTTAATTTATTTTTATTGTTGTTCAGTTATAGCTTTCCCCACAGATTATGCATTTTCTAATCTTTGCTTTCTTTTTAAAAAATTTAATGTATTTTTGAATGAAGGACAATTATACCAAGAGTAACAATGTAAATGCTATATTAATAAGGTTAAAACTGATTTATTACATTAATATTTTCTTCATTTAAGGTGCTACACAATGTACTTTTGAAAAGATAATTTTGTAAGACAAAAATATGTTTTACAGTTTTTCATTAGATATAAGATTATTAAAATATATCAGCAATAAAGGTTCTACTTGAAAACTATTCATCTTTCCATTCCCCAAAGCACTCTAACCAAATTTTGCACATAGTAGCTAGTCTGCATTCTTAATTGGTAAATGTAGTAATAAAGAATGAATGGATAAATGTGTGATTTTTGGAAGACATATTTTCATATATCAATCCAATATAAAATATGAGAAAATTTGAAAATATATGTAATAAAGGCATGTATACATGTTTTACTAATCATAAAATTTTAATTTATATACATATTATGAAATACAGCAACAATTCTTTTTCAAAATGTTAACAAAGCATAAGGAGAATAAAGTAACATAAAATAGCACTACAATAACTGATCAATTTAAAAGCAGCTATAAAAAATCAAAGGTCCGAACCCTGTTAGATGCACGTTTTCTGACTTTTGAGGCCTGTGTTGGTCACAAGCACAGAGCCGTCTCTGGTTTCAAGGGATCATTTGCCTGTTGCTTATCTCCCTTTCTGTTTCTAAATCCATCTGTAAGAAGTGGTGGGGCACCACAGTATTTATAATATGCTTTTTTTAATTTAAAATTTTACTATTTTTATTTAAGTATAGTTGGTGTACAATGTTACAGGGTGGGGCAAAAGTAGGTTTACTGTTACTCATATGGAAAATAATACAATAATTAATAAATAATAATAATAGAAAAAGCTGTGTTTTGTGTCCTCACTACTGTAAACCTTATTTTGCCCCACCTTGTATATTAGTTATATTATTTTCAGGGGTACAATATAGTTATATGACATTTTTATACCTTATAATATGATCATCCCATTAATTCTAGGAATCATCTCTTGCCCTGCAAATTTACCACAATATTATTGATTGTATTCCCCTTATAATATGCTCTAGAAAGTAACAAAATTTACTGAGAGACACATTGGCATTCTACATGAATCTTCTAGTATGGCACATGAATATATGATAAATTTGGATGTTTAAAAAGCCAGAGCTTAACTTTGAATTATAGCTTCACCATATAAAAACCAGGGAAATTGGCACTTCCATCAGTATGATCATCATCATCATCATAAAAATCATCAAAATAAAAACATTTGGATGAACTGAAAATCAATAACCTTTTCTTGGCCAATTAGAAAACAGGTTTCTAGGCAAATCTCCATCTCAAAATCTTGAGGAAGGGGTGAAACCTGAGACTCACAGCCAACGTCTGATTATCTAGAAAAGAAGCTACTAGAGCCATAAACTGGTAGGAACACTCAAATGATAACTTTGACTAATTTTTAGAGGCTGAGTATGGACTACCACAGAGTGAGAAACTCCTGCGGGTTGTTGTCTTAAGAGAGCTATCATGATTTCTTAGGATTTGCCTTCAGAAAATAAATTCTCATACTGAAGACCAAGAGAAGGTTCCCTTATGGCTCTGGCATAGGGAAGAAGAGAATAACCTGTGAAATAAACCCAAAGTCTTCTCCATAACAATAGCTTACTCCCCAGAGGGAATAACTTCACCAGAGCCTCATTTCAAAGAAGTAAGAAACAGTCATCCCTGTTACTCCAGCTCCTTTATTCTTTCTAAGGTGGTGGGACTGGGGATATACAGGAAGAAACACTTGTGTAAGACAGGCCAGAGGTGCAGGCTAACTGACATACTAACATTTGACTGGAAGATCATAGAACTCACCCCGTCTACCACACCTTGTTACCATACCAACAGAGCTCTAGTATATTAATAAGGGGTGACATTGATGACACTGAAAGAACTACAAGATATAAATCTCTCAGTTTGGGAAGTGTTTATTTTAGTAAGCCCCAAATCAAAAGTTGTAACAAAAACTCAGACACTGGAGGGATTTGAAGTCTCTTGTACCCATAGCTACAATACTCATCAATAAAAGCTCAACTCCTAGTCCCAATAACATAAATCTTCATGCTAGATGCCTACTTACCTAAATTTCTATTACCCAAAACAATATGTATAGCTAAACAAAAAATTACAAACATCTAAGAATCAAGAAAAAATACACTGCCTGAGGAGAACAAGCAAGCATCTGAACCAAACTCTTTAACACATGTTGGAAAAATTGCACAGGGAGTTTTAGATAACTATGATTAATAGATTGAAGAATCTAATAAAAATAGACAACATACAAGAACAGATAGGTAATGTAATCAGAAAGATTGGGATTCTAAGAAAGCATCATAAGGAAATACTATAAATTAAAAAGAAGAGAAATGAAAAAATTATTTGCTAGACATATTACCTGGCATGGCAGAGGGAAGAATCATTGAGCTTGAAGCTAGGTCAAAGATTCTCCTAACAGAAGTGCAAAGAGAAAGAAAAGAGGAAAAAACAGAACATATTATCCAAGGCTATGGGACAATATCAAAAGGCACATGCCATTGAGATATTAACAGGATAAGAAAGTGGAACAGAAGAAATATGCAAAGTTATAATGACAGGAGTTTCAGAGATTAATGACAGATACCAAACTACAGATCCAGGAAGCCCAGAATATACCAAGTAGAACAAATCACCAAAACATCCAGGCATATTATACTGAGACTGAAGGGAATCAGTGAAAAGAGTAAGTATTGAAATAAGAGAAAAATAAAACAACTTATAGTAATAAATATGGGATAAGAATTATAATGTACTTCTCATAAGAAATCATGAACAAAACATCATTGAATGAAATATTTTAAAATGTTAAAAGAAAAAAAACCAACAGTATAGAATTATATACCCAGTGAAATATCCATTAATAGTGAAGTAGAAATAAAGACTTTTCCAGACAGACAGAAACTGAGGGAATTCATTACCAGCAGACATTTTTGTAAGAATTGTTAAAAGAGTTTTTTTAAGCAGAAAGAAAATGATGTAGGTTAGAAACTTTGATCTATATAAAGAAAGGAAGAACATTGGAGAAATAATAAATGAAGGTTAAATAAAAGCATTTATTTTTAATTGATTTAAACTGTTTTAAGTCATAACAATACCCAGGTATTACAGTGATGTCACAAAGGATGAGGAGGTAATAGAAATGCAAGTGGAATACACTGTTTGAAGGTAGAATTAAAGTAAAACAAGTATTGTAAACTGTAGAGAAGCCACTAAATTTTTTTAGGTATAATCAAAATTAAAACCAGAAAAACCTCTGACAATGAATAGAAAAATTAAAATCAGGGTTAATATTAATCCAAGCATACCAATAATCGCTTTACAAATACATGGGGTTTATATACACCAGTTACAAGACAGATTTTCAGAGTAGGTAAATACATAAGGCCCAAATATATGTTTCCTACAAGGAACTCAGTTTAAAAATAGACTCTAAATGGATAAAGGAAAAAAGATATCATGCTAGCACTAATTAAAAGAAAGCTGGAGTAATCATATTAATTTAAGAGAAATCAGAATTCAGAACAAGGAAAACTATGAAGTGTTAAAAGAGGCAATAGTGACGATAAAGGGTCGATTCCCCATGGAGAGAGTGAACTTTAAATGTGTCTGACCCCAAAGCTGTGCATAAAATATATGAGGCGTAAACTGATAAAACTAAAAGGAGAAATAGACAAATTCGCTATTAGAGTTGGAGACTCTGATATCTCCATATCAATAATTGATAGATCAAGCAGGCAGAAGGTCAGTAAGAATATAATTGACCTGAACTTGATCTAATTGGCATTTATAGAATATTCCATCCAACAACAACAGAATATAAATCCTCCTCTTGCCCGTACCCTCACTACAAGCTCCATGGAGCATTTACTGTGATAGAGCACATTCTGGGCCATAAGTCAAACCTTAATACATTTAAAAGAATGTAAATCATACAAAGTATGTTCTCAGACCATAATGAAATTAAACTAAAATCAGTTAAAATCCCCAAATATGTGGAAACTTAACATTGCACTTATAATTGTCATGTGGGGCAAATAAGAAATCTCAAGTACAGTTGTCTCTATTTTACTGCCACCACTGTACTTGAACAACAATAAAAAAAATCTCAAAAGAAAGTAATATATTTTGAAATAAATTAAAATTAAAGTACAAATTATAGAAATTTGTGAGGTACAGCAAAAGAAAATTGCAAGTTTTAAATGATTATATTAGAAAAGAAGATACAAAATCAATAACCTAAGCTTCCATCTTAGGGAAGCAGATAAAGAGCATTTAAGCCTAAAGCAAGAAGAAGAAAAAAAAAATAGAAAATAGAACATAATAAAATCAGAAAATCAACAAAACTAAAAGCTGTTTCTTTTAAAGGAGCAATAAATTTGATAAAAGATTGACCAAGCTAAGAAAAAAGATTGATATTAGTCATACAAATTACCAATATCGGGAAAGAAAAAGAAAATTTCACTGCTTATTCTGCAGGCATTAAAAGGAAATAAATACTACAAATAAGTTTATGTCCACAAACCTAGTAAGTTGAATGAAATGGGCCAATTCCTTGAAAGACATAGACTACCAAAATTCACACAAGGAGAAGTAACCCGAATAGCCCTTTATTTAAAAAATTGAATTAATAATTAGTAACCTTCCAAAAATGAAGTCACCAGGTCCAGATGTTTCACTGGTGAATTTTGCCAAATATTTAAGGAAGAAATTATACTAATTCTCTAAAGTCTGTCTCAGAGAATAAAAGAGAATGCTCCTGAACACCTTCTATGAGGTCAGTATTACTCTTACTCATTGCTGGTAGAAATTCAAAATGGCACAGACACTTGGGGAGGCAGTTTGGCAAAGTCCTATAAAACTAACCATATAACGCAGCCATCACTGTCCTAGGTGTTTACTCAACTAATTTGAAAGCGTATATGTATATAAAATCTGCCTGTCAATGTTTGTACCAGCTCTATTTATAATTTCCCCATACTAGAAGCAACCAGAATGCTCTTCAAAGGTGAATGGATAAACAAACTGTGGTACATTTACACAATGGAATACTATTTAGCTACTAAAAATGTAATATCAAGCCACAAAAAGCATGAAAAGATTTTAAGCACAAAATGCTAAAATAAATCAACCAATCTGAAAAGTTTCTATCATGGAAATGTCAAAATCATTGAGATGGTAAACGTGTCAGTGATTGTCAGCCGTCACGGTAGTGGGGAGAGGAAGACTGAATAGGTGGAACACTCAGGATCTTTTATAGTAAAACTGTTGTACATGTTACTGTAACAATGAATTTAAGACACTAAGCATTTGTCAAAACCTATAGATTTTTAGAGCACAAGACTTGGCGGATGATTACTAGGAGTAGTGGGGTGATCACATTGTAAGGTATAAAAATGTTGAATCACTATATTCTACACCTGAAATTAATATCATGAATATAATATTGGATACCAACTATACTTAAATAAAGAAAAACTTTTAAAAACTGAAATTTATCTTTTTAAAATGTCATAATGCCATTTAGGAATGATAGGAATCTCAGGCTAGAATGCAGAATGTGACAAAGTAATCTAAATATATTATAAATGTATGAAACAACGCCACTGAATGGGATGAGAGAATAAGGCTATAATGACCCATGTAATAATGAGTCAGAGTGGACACCGCAGTATGAAATTATGTGTAACTCAGCATAGATACAGATGCTCTCTATATATGTAAACAGATATGCTTCAGAATGGGCAAGAACATGGTGAAGCATAAATCTAAGAGAAAAAATAATTTGAGCTATTCTCCTATCACGGATCCTGTCATTATACAAAACAAACAACAATTAAAACAACAACAAGCCCTGGCGGGTTCCCACATTCTCTTTAATGCAAACCCTCTCGAGCAAGAAATCTAACTGAAGGGAAGTGCACTTAAAAATGAGTTTTCATTCAGATGAACTTTCATATAAGAATATGCTTTAAAAATTACTGTTTGTTCTATGAAGATAAAGAGTGTATTTAAACTTTATAAAATTTATTAATATTTATCAGTTGGACATAAGGCTATAAATCAAATTCCAGAGGTATGCTATTCTGTTTGAGAATGGAATTTTGGGGTCAAAACACATGGAAGTCATTTTTGGAAATTATGGTAGAGGCTAGAAATTTATACGTGATGGATTCCTAACAGATTAAAGGATGAGGTAACTTCCAGTGTTCTGTTGTGGAGAAAAAATGGTGCTCTTGTAGAAAACACCATTTAGCTCCACTGGAAATGACAAATATGACCTAGTCTACACTTACTTCTTCTCTTTTTTTAAAAAATTTTAGCATGCTTTTTACCTTACCATTTAACCTCCTCATACCCCCTCCTCCCTGCAGTCACCACACTGTTGTCCATACCAGTGAGTCCTTTTATCCTTTTGCTCCATCCCTCCATCCCCAGTTCCCCACTCAGTAGCTGTCATCCTGATCTCTATCTATGAGTCTGTTTCTATTTTGCTTGTTATTTGAATCGTTTGCTACAATTGGGGACTACCGTTTAAGACACTCATTAGCAGGGCTTTCTATGAATATCTGCAATTTGCTAGGCCCCAGAACACCCTTTTATGGTATCTAAACTTCACAAGATGTTTAAGGAAGTGCAGAGATAGAAAAGGATTGGGTGGATACAAGATAGCTCTAAGGACAGCCAATTTTTTTCAGAGGGAGAGACCCTTTAAAGAAGTATGAAGATTTGATATGCAATAGTTTCTTGTAGTTTCCAAATGAAAATATGTACAAATCTTTGTATGTGGAGGAAATATTAGTGATGCCCTAACAATGACATATACTTTTCTTTAGCCTCCTAGCAGTATTGGTGAATGTTTACTAACCCGTGGGGAGTACTCTACTTAACCTTTAGGGATCCATCAGCCATGTTTACAAGGTAGCTAACCATATAAACTCTAAGTAAGGCCTTACAGTATGTGATCTTGGCCTCAGGAGTGTGGTATTTTAATCTCTTGTAAAGTGTGTAAAACTTTGCCCTTCTTTGTCGTGCTCACTGCTAAAGATCTGCACTTTTAACACATTCCTTAAAAATAGAGATAGAGTTATGTCAATATCTTTAAAGTTGTGTCTTTGAAATTCCAAGTAGAAAATATTTTCACTTTATCAACTTCTCAAGATAGTTAAGAGAATTAAAGATTCTTTTACAGTATAGTTTCCTCTAAAATTAGGCAGGTAAAATCTACATTTTAAAATATATTAAAATAGTCAAGGCCTGGCTGGTGTAGCTCAGTGGATTGAGTGTGGGCTGGGAGCCAGAGGGTCCCGGTTCGATTCCCAGTCGGGGCACATGCCTGGGTTGCGGGCCAGGTCCCCGATGAGGGCCATGTGAGAGGCAACCATACATTGCTCTTTCTCTCTCCCTTCTCCTCTCTCTGAAAATAAATAAATAAAATCTTTAAAATTAAAAAAAATATTAAAATAGTCAAATAAACTTGAAAATTTAAATTTACTTAGAAGAATTGAATGTATAAGTTGCCTGGGCTAACTTAATTACTGTAATTGGATAATGTATTTTCTATAAAATATCTAGAAATGAGACAAAAAAGCAAATGCAATGGATTGCAAAGTTTATGTTATTAATAAATGAGGACATGTCAGTTCTTCAGGAGCAGCAACATTTTTGTACTGAACTTGGAAAGAAAATTTTCATGTTGCTTATTGGAAAACATAGATACTATTGCCTTTATCAGTAATTTTTTCAGAAATTAGGGAAATTCCCATTTTTTGCATTGATCCTCAACTAGGCCAAGTCCATAAAAGTAACTCAGAGCTGGTATCTGCGTTGGTCTAAACTAATGGAGTCTGAGAACACGGCTTTCTTGTGCCCTAACTTGATAGAAACTTGGTTAGCATCTACTATGGAGGATAACATCCCCTGTACACTATCTTTGTGCCATGAATTTACCCAGCTTGAGAGAATCAGTTTGAGGTTCCAATCTGGTCAGCAGGTGGAAGGTTTTTTTTCCGTGATACCATTATTTTTTGTTGGTTAAAAAGTTGTTTGGAACAGCTAGGAAGCTTCAAGTATTCTCTCAGAGAAGCTTTAAGCCCCCTTATTCTGTTCAGTTACATTTTTTAAAAAGAAATCATTACAACATATTTACTTTAAACAGACAATGCCTATTTTAAGATGCCTGATATAACTTTTGAAAAGGAAAGAGTTGATGTGGAAGAATTGGTGAGTTTTTGCAAGGGTCAATGTCAGGGAAGTGGGGAATGTGGTAAGGGTCATTTGACCAGCAGCTCATTAACTTTCAGGTTCTTCCATACTCCGGGTGAATAGTATTAGCAGGGAATAGTAAGTAGCACCTCTGACCTCAATTATCTTCATCTATGTGTCTCTCCATTCCTGTATTATTTTTTAGGAACCAATTTTAAGTTTGGGGAAGAGGCTTTCTGAAATCGAATGTACACATGGCTTTTGATACAATGAGGTTTTCATGGGACTGTAATGCTGAAAAACAGGAAGTAGATTTAGTTGTGACTCTTCTTTTGTCACATTCTAATCCCTTCCAGCCTCTCTCCTTTCTCTTGGATAACCCTAGTGTCTCTTTGTTAAAATAATTATTTTTTCTCTGTGTGAGATTCCGTCATTAGATGAAAGGTCATGGTTATCATATATATAAATACAGTGTGAAATAGATTGAAATGCATAGAGCAAAAAGACTTTCCAATTAAAAAACACTTTGCCAAGCTTGCACCAAACAAACAGCCATACAGACCGTGATTTCTCTTCACTTATAATTAGCTGCCACTGAAAGTTAATTACTTTCAGGATCAAAGGAAACAAAACTAGAAATAAAATGGAAGAATCCTTTTAGTTTTAAAGTTTAAATAAATGTTTGCCTTAGAAGCAGACCATACGCTGAGTTCATCCGGAGGGAAAATTCACTTAAGATTCTTTAATACATATAGACCAACTTTAAAGTTCACCGAAGGTGGGCAAAGAAATGAGGCAGGTTTTATTTCTTTTGGGAGTATCAACTGAGAGATTTTATAAGGGAGTAGCAAAGCTTCTTTATATATTCTCATTTTTTGTTTTATCAGCAGAACTGAAAAAGATTGTGCTTTCTCAAAGATTTATTCTTCCAGTCCTTTCTTCTAAGAAGACCACTAAAAACTCTGATTTGATTTCTGATTTCACCGAACAACAGATCCGACAGATCTAAAAGGCTAATTAATTCGTTGAGTGTGTGAGTAGTTCTAATTATACACTTACCTATTTAAAATGAATACTTTTTGAGTCATGACAAACATTTTTGTTTCACTCTCCTAAACTTAGAGCACTGTTTCCTTCTCACAGAAATGCTAAAAAAAATTTAATCAAATATGAACATATAAATGAGAATTCTGTAATTTTTCAGTTTGTTTCTAAAAACAGGTTATGATCTTTTCCAAAATGCATTTGGAATAGCATGATCAGGTTCTGTTTCTTAAATATTTATTTGTTTATTTGATTTTTTTATTAAATCATTTTTATTGTTATTCTATTACAGTTGTCCCAATTTTCCCCCTTTGCCCTTCTTGCCCATTCCACTGCCCGCTCCCACTGTCAATTCCCACACTGCTGTCCATGTCAGTGTGTCATTCAGACATGTTCTTCATCTAGTCCCTTTGCCCCTTCCCCTTCCTTCCACCATTATCCATGATCAGGTTCTGCAGTGTTTATGGAAAAGTTAAGAGAGTGTACACCTAAGGTAGTTCAGAACCTTGGATAGAAAAGTTGCCCTGGCTGGTGTAGCTCAGCAGATTGAGTGCGGGCCTGTGAACCAAAGAGTTGCTAGTTCGATCCCCAGTCAGGGCACATGCCTGGGTTGCAGGCCACGTCCCTAGTGGGGGGTGCGTGAGAAGCAACCACTCATTGATGTTTCTTTCGCTCTCTTTCTCCTTCCCTTCCCCTCTCTCTAAAAAATAAATAAATAAAATGTTAAAAAAAAGAAAAGAAAAAGAAAAGTGCAGATGCGTTAATTTGTTGTCTTTTTACTGTTCATATTTTGATTTTCTTTTTGTTAGATAAGACCCTTTAACATTTCATATAATAAGGGCTTGGTGATGATGAACTCCTTTAACTTGACCTTATCAGGGAACCACTTCATCTGCCCTTCTATTATAAATGATAGCTTTGCTGGATAGAGTAATCTTGGATGTAGGTTCTTGCCTTTCATGACTTCAAACACTTCTTTCCAGCACCTTCTTGTCTGCAAGGTTTCTTTTGAGAAATCAGTTGATAGTCTAATGGGAACTCCTTTGTAGGTAACTCTCTCCTTTTCTCTTACTGCTTTTAAGATTCTCTCCTTATCTTTAATCTTGGCTAATGTAATTATGATGTGTCTTGGTGTGTGCTTCCTTGTGTCCAACTTCTTTGGGACTCTCTGAGCTTCCTGGACTTCCTGAAAGTCTATTTCCTTTGCCAGATTGGGGAAGTTCTCCATTATTTTTTCAAATAAGTTTTCAATTTCTTGCTCTTCCTCTTCTCCTTCTGACACCTCTATGCTTTGGATGTTGGAATGTTTAAAGATTTCCTGGAGGTTCCTAAGCCTCTCATTTTTTTTTTTAATATTGTTTCTTCATTCTGTTCTGGTTGAATGTTTCTTTCTTTCTTCTGCTCCAAACCATTGATCTGAGTCCTGGTTTCCTTCCCATCACTGTTGGTTCCCTGTAGATTTTTCTTTATTTCACATAATGCAATCTTCATTGCTGCTTGGGTCTTTCTTATGCTGTTGAAGTACCCAGTGAGTTCCTGGAGCATCCTGATAACCAGTGTTTTGAACTGTGCATCTAATAGGTTGACTATCTCTTCATCACTTAGTTGTATTTTTTCTGGAGCTTTGAACTGTTCTTTCATTTGGGCCATTTTTTTTTTTTTTTTGTCTCGGTGTGCCTGTTAGGTAGTAAGGGGCAGAGCCTTAGGTGTTCATCAGGGTGGGGTAACCCACATGGTTGTGTTGTGACACTGTATGTGGGGGAAGGGTCTGAGAGGGAACAGTGCCACTTGCTCTGCTCTCTGCCAGTTTTCAGTCACTTCCCTGGCTACCCAATCAAATTGGGCCCTTCTGGGGCTCATACCCAGGTGGGTGGTTTCATTGGAGAGACCCACAGGGTCCTAGATCATAAAATGATTTTTTGGAAGAGTTTGTGAAGGATTGGTGTTCATTCTTTTTTAAAAATGTTAGGTAGAAAAAAATAAAAAGTTAAAAAATTTTTTTTAATGTTAAGTAGAATTCTCCAATGAAGCCATCTGTTCCTGGACTTTTCTTTGTTGAGAGCTTTTCTTTAAAAAATATTTTATTTATTTATTTTTAGAGAGAAGGGAAGGGAGGGAGAAAGAGTGAGAGAAACATCAATGTGAGGTTGCTTCCCATGTGTCCCCCACTGGGAACCTGGCCTGCAACCCAGGCATATGCCCTGACTGGGAATTGAACCGGCAACCCCTTGGTTAGCAGGCCCACACTCAATCCACTGAGCTACACCAGCCAGGGCTCTTTGTTGAGAGCTTTTGATTATTCATTTAGTCTTCTTATTGGTTGCATTGACTTTCATCCAATGTGTGCCTTTACATCTAAAGTAAGCTTCTTGTTGATAACACAGAGTTAGACCTAGTTTTTTATCTGTTCAGACACTCAGTCTTTTGATTGGGTAACTTAACCATTTGCATTTAAAGTAATTACTGGTAGGAAAAAAATCACTATTACCAATTATGATTGCTTTCTGTATGTCATATAACTTTCCTACCTTATTTTGTGTTTCATTGATTTTTTACTGACATAATTTGAATTATTTTTCTTTCTCTTTCAGTATGTTCTGTGTGTTTTTTGTGTGTGTAGTTACCATGAAGATTACATGTAATGTCTTTTAGTTATAACAATCTATTTGAAGCTGATAACACATCTCTACTATTTCACATTGGCCACCTACTTTATGTTCTTGATGTCAAAAATTAAATTTTTATACCATGCATTATTTATGAATGTATGTATTTATTGTGTTTTTAGGGAAAAAGAGAGGAAGAGAAACAGTTTTAGAGGCCCCCAGGATGTCTAGCCAGGCTAGTGGGTGCCCTGACTGGAACTGAGCCTGCAACCCAAACATGTACTCTGACAGGGAATTGAACATGCAACCTTTCCCTTTGTGGGACAACACTCAACCAACTAAGCCACTCCGGCCAGGGCGTAATTGTGTATCTTTCAACATAATTTACAGGCATAGTTATTTCTAATTCTTTTATCTTAAATTTAACATCAGAGTTGAAAGTGATTTATGCGCCACCATTACTATATGTTAGGATTCTGTGGTTCTCTACATATTTTCCTTTACCAGTAGCTTTATATTTTTGTATGTCTTCATATTGCTGTCTGGCACCATTTTGCTAAGGCAGATTGAGTGGTATGAATCTTCTTCATCTTTTATTTATCTGGGAAATTTCTCCTTCATTTTTGAAGGACAGTTTTTTCAAGTGTAATATTCTTGGTCAACATTGTTTTTTTCTTTTAGAACTTTGAATGTCTCTTTCTACCCCTTTCTGGCCTATAAGGTTTCATTTTTATTTTCTAAGATTTAATTTATTTATTTTTAGAGATGGGAGAAGGGAGGGAGAAAGAGGAGAGAAACATCAATATGTGGTTGACTCCCGCACGCCCCCCTACTGGGGACCTGATCCGCAACCCAGGCACATGCTCTGACTGGGAATCCAATATGGCAACCCTTTGGTTTTCAGACAATTGCTCAATCCAGTGAGCCATACCAGCCAGGGCCTGGCCTATAAGGTTTCTGCTGAGAAATCTGCTCATTTCTTATTTGATTCTCCTTGTATAAAATGAATTATTTTCTCTCACTGCTTTCACGATTTTGCTTTTGTTTTTTGACAGTTTGATTATCATGCATCTGAATGTGGGCTTCTCTTGGTTTATCCTAGTTGGAATCTGTTGATCTTCTTGAATTCAGATGTCTGTTTTCTTTCTCAGATTTGGGAAGTTTTCAGCCATTATTTTCTTCAAATAGATTCTCCCAGCTTCTGTTATGTTTTCTTCTTATGTTTATCTAACTTGAAAATTTCAAATAACCCTGTTTTGAATTTGCTGATTCTTTTCTCTGCTTAATCAAGTCTGCTGCTTAGCCTGTCTAGGGAAAATTTTGAGTTACTTTTTCTTCAGTTCCAAAATTTCTCTCTTTTTTTATAGTTTCTGTCTGTTGACATTCTCATTCTGTTTATATCTGTTTTCCTGATTTTGTTTTATTATTTATCTGTTTTCTCTTTAAAATCACTGAATTTTAAGAATTATTCAGAATTCACTGTCAAGTAATTTCTACTTTTTTTTTTTTACAGTTTGTTTCTGGAGATTCATTTTGTTCTTTTGATTGTGTCATGTTTTTCTATCTTTCCTTGCATTGTGACTTTTGAAATTTATTTGTTTATTTATTTTTTGCTGAGACTTGGGCATTTGAAAGAATAAATGACCTACTTCTCCTAATCTTTGCTGACTTTGTACAGAAAAAGATCTTCACCAATGAGCCTGGCTAGACATTCTGGGGGCCTCTAAAACCGTTTCTCAGGATGTGTCTTTTCTGGGGTTTTTGGTTGTAATTACCCAGTTACCAATTAACCAATTGCTTTTTCAATAGCTCATAATCTCTCCCTCTGGAGTGTGTCTGGGGTACTGCAGGTTCTCTGGTTCTGCAGCAAGATGCTTAGCTTGCGTGTTCTCAGCGCTGCCCAGGTATCCAAAGTATTCCACGGTCATTAGCGCTCCCCGTGAAGTGAGACAGAAACCAATCCAAAAATCCAGAATGTTAAACATATATTTTATTTTTCTTTTTCCCTCCCAAGGGAGAAAAATTCAAGTTGGGTATTTTCTCTCTGTCAGCCTCAGCTATGCCAGCTTGGGGGAGGGTGATTACAGGTAAAATTAAAAGGCTTTTCCTACCTGTTTCAATGTGGCTGCTTTTCGCTTTGTGCTCCCCTGAGATGCCGTGACTTCCTCACAGGCTTTTTGCTTTATTGTACTGTCATTAATTTGGTGTTTCTATGGAGGAAATCAGGGCAAAACTTCTGTCATCTTGCTGACATCACACTCCCCTCCCATAACATTTTTGATATCACAGCAGGATTGCCTTGTTTTAAAACACCAAATGAGTCGAATCTAAATGTACTCCCCTGGGCTCATGTGTCTAGTAAACATATCGTTAACAGTTTGCCTTAAACAAAATGAACAGGTTAAAGGCAACGATGGAGAGAGAAGCTCTTTTTTTTTTTCCTGTGACCCAGCAAGCCTTAGCCAATCATTAATGAATCTCATGTAATAAGCTAATGTTCTTAAATCATTTGATTCTAGCAAGAAAAAACAAGGATAATTTAATAAGGAACTCATTATTGACTGATATTTAGGTCTGTGAGATAACGTGATTTGGAAAGCTTCCAGGTGACTTCTCAATGGTTTATAAG
>PVJI01003386.1:0-124947 GCA_004026765.1 Micronycteris hirsuta
CCGTTGAGAAGTCAGCTGCTAACCTTATCGGGGCTCCCTTGTATGTTACTTCCTGTCTCTGTCTCGCTGCCTTTAAGATTCTCTCTTTGTCTTGGAATTTTGCCATTTTAATTATGATGTGTCTTGACGTGGGCCTGTTTGGGTTCCTTTTGATTGGGACTCTCTGTGTTTCTTGGACTTGTGTGACTTTTTCTCTCATTACATTCGGAAAGTTTTCCATCATTACTTTTTCAAACATACTTTCTATTCCTTGCCCCTCTTCTTCCCCTTCTGGTATCCCTATTATACGAATATTATTACATTTCATGTTGTCCTGGATTTCCCTTAATACCTCTTCATTCTTTCTGAGTCTCTTTTCCTGGTCCTGCTCTTTTTGGGTGTTTTTTTCTACTTTGTCTTCCAGCTCACTGATCCAATCCTCTGCTTCATCGAGCTAACTTTTCATTCCTTCTATTGTGTTCTTTAGTTCAGATATTGTATTCTTCATTTCTGCTTGGCCCTTTTGGATAGTTTCAATTTCCTTTTTCATGCTGGCATAGTTTGCAGTGAGTTCATTGTAGTTTCCCTGTAGTTTCTGAAAATTCTCTGCGAGATCATTGAGCTTCCTCAGCCTCCTGATTATCAATGCTTTGAACTCAATGTCTGATAGTTGGCTTGCCTCTGTTTTGTTTATCCTTCTTTCTGTGGTATCTTCCTTTCCTTTCATTTGGGGGTTGCTTCTTTGTCTTCCCATTGACTGTGAGACTCTTCTTGCTATCCTCTGTTTCTTAAATTAATCTGTCAAGTTCTCTGGAGTAGCAAAGTTAATTTTGTCTCACTGTCTCTGTTTTTTGTACTGGCCCCTGTCTGGGACTGACTCTGTTCTTTTCACAGCTCCAGGTTTTTATGTCTCACCTATAGGTAAAGAGGAGAGAGGACGAGGGGGAAAGAAAGAAGAAAAAGAAAGAAAAAAAATTTAAAAAAGGGAGTGAAGGAAGGGACAAAGAATACTATAAGGAAAGGAAGGGAGGAAGGAGGAATAAAGTGTAAAGAAGGAAAGAGTGGAAGGACGAATTAAAACAAAAAAAATTTTTCTTTTATAAATTAAAAAATAAAACAAAACAAAAAAAGAGAGAGATATGAGGAGGAGGGGACTAAGAATACTAAAGGATAGGGAGGAAGAAGGAATTAAAAAATAGTGAAGGACAGAGAGGAAGAAGGGCTAAAAAAACAAAAACAGAATAAAACAAAACAAAAAAACCCAAAACCAAACAAACAAATAAAAACACACAAAAAAAAAACCCTTCAGCTTTCTGATTTTAAAGCTGTCCGGCCAGGCTGCATCCGGCTTGGAAGATATTAGTTTTGCTTTTCTTCCTTCCTGAGGTGTACTCTTCGCTGTTGTCCAGACCCCAGCCCAGTTCCTCGGTGTGCTTCTGAGTCCAAAAGGTCTTTTGATGTGCACCTGATAGGGGCAGCTCTCCCATCGCCTATTTTCTCTCTGCTGGTCTAACTAATAAGTTCTTTCTGTGACCATTCTGGATAGTTTGGACCCTGCTCTGAGTCAAGAGTTTGTGCGGTCTGCAGCTCCGGTCTGCCACTCCCCTCAACGGGGTGCTTCTGCCTTATTCCCACAAAGCTGATTGGTCCTGCCAGGCTACGTGCGCTGGGGCTGGATAGCAAGGGCTTTGTCCCCAGCTGTGGGCGTGAGCTCTGCACACCTGTGCTGGCTTTTAACTCTGTCCCTGGGTAGTGCGCCAGCAAGTGCCAACCGAGGGGCCCCGGTTGCGCACTCTCCCTGGTATTTTTGAGCTATGCGCCTCTGTTCCCTCTCTTGTCTGTCCCTGGTATGTGCGCCAAAGAGCTCTGGCTGAGGGGCCCAGGTGTGCACTGTCCCTGATCTTTTTGAACTGTGCACGATTAGACCACGGATCGCGGGGTGCGCACGGCCCTTAGCTTCCCGATTGGTTTCGCAGGTCGCAGTTGGCTGTAGAGCCGCTGACTGCAAGCTGTTCCCAATTCTTCTGGAATGAGCTGGGAAAGGCCTCGGTCCCCGAGTTCAAACAGCCTCCAATTCCCCTTGATGGAAGAGCAAGCTGCCGTGGGCCGAGGGCCTACCGTGTTCTCACTCTGGTACTATAGGCAGACTTCCCTGGGCCTCCGATCTGGGTCGCACACTGATCTCCCGACTGTTGGAGGCGGGGCCTCTCCAAATAGCCATGGAGCACCACTTTTTTTCCTGTTTTTCCTCTCTGAAAAATTCTTCTTATTTATGCCCGCCAGACCAAACAAGCATCTGACCACTCACAAATCCCAATCTGGCTCCGTCCCCAAGAATCTTGTGTCAGATCCCGGCGGCTGCCGGGTCTGGGACTGAAGCCCCGCCCTGCTCCCTGGGCTGGTCCCGAGGAGGACCTTTTCCTTCCGAAGCACTCTGCTTACTGTATGGATGTTCAAATTGCCCTGTAATCTTGGGCATCGATCGTCATATGTGTTGGAATACTGCTAGGTTTTCGCCCCGTTCCTCAGAAAATCAACCAGTGGGCAGGACGAAGTAAACTCTGTTCCCTCTATCTCGCCGCCGTCTTCCCTCCTCCAGAAAGATCTCTAATGTGGCATCATGTCTTGGATGGGCTATTCTTCAATTAAACTTTGTTTAAAAAGTTGCTCAAGTCATACAAAGCAGCCCAAGAATTTAGATGTTTAAAATAGATTTAAAGATATATTATGTGAGCCCTTTTGATAAAATAGTGTTTGCAAAACTAAGTCGATTTTCTGTCAAAAATTTGTATGTAATATTTACAAATTTTATGCTCCAGATGTGGAAGATGTTTTAAGATACACCTACAGCTGAATATAGAACAGTAACATCTATAGAGATTATATATGAGTATTTGGATATCTCCAAATCAAAATATAATATTTGTGATTTATATTGTACATATAATTTAGTAATACTATAAATTTAAGCAGTATAATTGAATCATTCACTCAATAATCCTATTAATAAAGTCAATACAATATTTACTATAAGCAAGGAACAGGTAAAAAGACAAAGCAAAGTCATTATCCTTATAGAACTTGAAATCAAATTAGTTATGGTAAAGGGAAAATACTATGAGTAGCATACGACTACTTAAATTAATTTGGTAAATGTGGCAGCCATACTAGGCAGTAGCAATAGAAAAAGTGAACTAGTTTAGGAGATTTTTTGAATAGTAAGATTGACAATATCTTATGTCTCAGTAAATGTGAGTAAAGGAAGTATCAACCATTATTGAAGTTTCTTGTATTAATTGGGTGGACTGACTGGCAGGCATGACCCAAGATGGTTAGAGTAAATTTGGTTGGGGATAGTATTTAGTTTGGATTATATGAAGATTAAAGTACACAAAATGTCTAATGTTCCAGACATTCAGTAGAAATCTTCAAAAGTCAACTGGTAATGAGTCTGTAGTTCAAAAGAAATTTGGTAGTAGTTAGAAAAGAGGTGATAATTAAAATCATGGTTGAACTATTTTATTGAATAAAATTTAGTAGAAAACATAATCTTTGAGCTTGCCATTGGAAACTCAATATAAACTCCGTAAGTAGAGAAGGCAGGCAAACTTTGGAAATACCAAAGGTAAGAGAATGAACATAGAATCTTTGTAATGAATAGACGATATTGTCCTTCAAATATGCTAAAAATCATAAACAGGAATAGACAGAAAAACTTTACACACATAAGCACACACATATGTAAATATTATTCTTAATTCCTACTGAATGTCTAAAAACTGATCTTCTTTTAAGAGAGAATACTGATAGGTTATAGTGATCCAACTGTAACCTACTGATGATATTTTCCTTCCTTCTTTAAACTCTATTTTGCAAGATTTTGAAATAAACATGGTATTTTAACATGTTTCCTTGTAGTGAACTGTCGATTTTTGTGATATATAAACTGCTTTATTTTTACCTTAGGCATTGAAGGATTTTTCCCACATTGGGTATAGAATTCTAGTTTGGCTGTTGTTTTTGTTTAGCTCTTTCAATACATCGTTCTGTTACCTCCAGGCTCTCATCATGTTGGCTTGTACATCAGCTGTCAATCTTCTTGCTGCTCATTTGGAAATATTATATATAATATTCCTTTAGTTCCTTTTAAGATTTTCCTTTTGTCTTTCATTTTCAAAAGTTTAACTAAGATATGCTGAGCTATTGTTATTTTTAAACAATAATTATTAGGGTTCTCAGACCTTCCTCAACCTATGAGTTAATGCCTTCCCCAAATTTTGAAATTTCAGGCTTGTCAAATATTGCTTTCTTTTCCTCCTCTCTTTCTTTCTGCTGACTCCAATTATTATTATGTTAGATACTTTCATTTGCCTTACATGCTTTTTTATAGTTTTGTATATTTTCTGCTTTTGCTCTGCATTTGTTTATGGTTTCTCTTGCCATATTTTCAGTTCATTAATGCTGTCTTTCTATCTAATCTTTGTTTTATCCTATTTATTGTCAATTATTATTTTCATTTCTTAAAT
This sequence comes from Micronycteris hirsuta, assembly GCA_004026765.1. Classification (NCBI taxonomy): domain Eukaryota; kingdom Metazoa; phylum Chordata; class Mammalia; order Chiroptera; family Phyllostomidae; genus Micronycteris; species Micronycteris hirsuta. Next base: position 4,506 of record PVJI01003386.1, read on the forward strand.
TTCATTTCAGTTTTATATTATATGCTAAATCTCTGATTAATTTTTATCTATGTTCTTGATCTTTATTTTTAACATATTATTTATAGTCACTTAAGAACTCTTGTTTGGTAACTGTAATATCTGGTTTTACTATGGTTTTTTTTCTCTTAGTTTTTGGTCTTATAGCCCAATCTCATTAATTGATTATATATTGTTTACTTAATGCAGAACATCATTTTGTATAAAAAGGTGAAGCAAACTTCGTCCAATGAAGGTTTACCCTTTCTTTTACCAGGCAGATTAAGTTAGATTTGTGACTTCACCTGAGTGAGGGACAAATTTGAGAGGTGGTTGGCTTGCCTTTGTGCACAGGGCACCAAGCCTGGTGTGCTCACTGTGGCATCTTCCTCAATCTAACTCTTAACTCCTTAGCAAGGAGATACTGCCATAAACTGCTTTCTGATAAACATTTTAGGATTCAACTCAAATATCTGCTAAATTTGGTAAATGTCTTAAGTATATAGACAAAATTTATGAGGTTCAGTTTTCCAGTCTCCTCTTATAAGCAGAATATTTTCATCTTAAGATTTCAGGCCTCATTTTCCAACCGTATGATTGTGGATTTATTTTTAATCTACTAGTGGTGGCTTTCTGCCAAGGAAAGATGTCAGTTATTAGGTCCATCCCTCAAACAAGTAATGCCAAATACTCTCAGGGTGCAGTGGCCAGAACAGTTTATTGACCTAAACTATGGTTTCCCTTCCACCCCATTCTATAACACTAACCCCTAAAATCCTAGTTGCTTCTGCTGTTCTCCAAGTGTCTTTTATTCAGTTTTCTCCCATAAACTACTCCATAATATGTACCAGGAGAAGTCCTACCAAAACTTATAAAAAGGCAATTTTAAAATGTGAAAGAAATTAAATATGTAACTATTATTAGTATTAAATTTTATAATCCTCTAATTCACCAGTTTGTTTTATTTTAAATGAAATAAAAATTTAGAAAATGATATGATATTATAGGCATATTTATTGCTTTGATCATTACTGGGAAACAAAGTTTAATTTTCTAATTTCTTAACATCTAATGCATTATTCATTAAGGTATGTTAATAAATAGTAATTGTTGATTATTAAAGAACAGAAAAATAGATTAATATTGGGATTAGCTTGGACCTCTTTTTCTATGTAGTAATATGAGGTGAGCAATATAAAAAGTCACTCAATGGGTGAAGGGGTCAAAAGGTGCAAACTTTCTGTTACAAAATAAATAAGTCATTATAAATATATAATGTACAGCATGGTGATTATAGTTAATAATACTATATTGAATATTTGAAACTTGCTAAGAGAATAGACTTTAAAAGTTTTTATCACAAAAACGGCAGTCAAGTTCATTGGGGAAGAAATAGAGAATGAATATGGTCATCTGATTATTATGGACTTGTTCTGTAGTAGGAAGTAAAAAAGTGAACCAATTCCCTTGGTCCCCAAGTTTGTGGAGAGCAGTATACTTAATTTTGTAAGGGGACGTGATATTAGTTGAGTATATAATCTTACTAAAGTGAAATATACATGAGTAGTGATAGGAGGCTGTAACCTGGGGGTCTCCATTTTATTGGTGATAATTTCTGAATTTTCTAAGGTATTATCGGGTTTATAATTCATATTTATATAAACATCTCCCTTTACAAAAAAGTAGTTAAATAGTTGCGAAATCAGTTATCTCATTTTAAAAAGGGATGGAGAAACAGGTCTGTTCTGTCTTTGCCTAGAAACTAATACGCATGTCAGTGTGAAATTAGACATGAATGGTGGTAATATCTAGACGTAAAACCCCCAACTGAAGGGACTACTCTGAGCAAGATCAGCTATAAAATATAACAAATGCTTCAGACATTTACAACTCTGCACAAATATAACAAAACCTATACCTAATACTTATTTTAAACTGCAGATTTCATGTGGTAAAATGCTATGCCCAATGAATTAGAAATGCCCTTATCAATCTTAGGGTGAAAATGAAGTCAAGTGACAAAAAATCCTGTTTATTAAAAAGGATAAGGTAAAACTCTTTATGCTTTAGTGATAAAAATTCACATAGTACCTTAAAATAATAGCACACATATGACAGACTGGAAGAGTGGGGTTTTCTGATTGTGAAACAAACTTAAATTTAAACAAGAATAAAAGATTATGTTCAATGATATCACATAGTGTTCAATCCTAATCTAACTCAATGATAGTGCATGAAAGCTTAAAAAATAAATTTTTGATATAAAAGGCTAATATTTTGAGGTAGGTAATAATTACTACAGATGTAACTCACTGATTTTGTATGCACTGCATCATGTAGCAATCTTTCCTCCATTTAGCACAACACACTATCAGAAAAGGAGTAGAATAAGTTTGATCTGGCTAATTTTCAACATTTTAGTAGTACAGAAGTCTATTCAAATGAAGAACTGAGATAGAAAAATAAATGAGAATGAAGATTTTAAGGCAGCCCTTTCTGGGAAACCTCAAAAGAAATATGATGCCCCAGACTTTAGAGAAGAAGAGACAACTCCTATTATCCAGGACCAAGCAAAGGCATCGTGAAAGGTCTGAACTTCCCATGAGGCTGACCAACTGCATTTTCCAAAGGCGAGTCGCAAAGATAACATCCCATCCTGCCAGTGAAGTCCAGTATGGGCAACGCGAGGGGCACCAGCAAGTCTGTGAGGACAGCAGACTGCAGAAGCTCCAGGTCTGCAGCAGTGAAGAAGAAATTTTAAGTATTCTGGATGTCACAAACACCTTGAAAATAATTACGGGTCGAGGGACTGAGCCAAAAGGAGAAAGGACTTGGGGACAAAGGCAACAGTGTGGTGATTGCTCAGGGAAGGAGGATATAAAGGGATTAACGGTAATGGGAAAAAAAATACAATAAAGATTAAATGAAAAATAAATTTAAGAAAACTCTTCTGAGTCCTGGCTGGTGTGGCTCAGTGGATTGAATGCTGGTTTGCGAACCAAAGGGTTACTGGTTCGATTTCCAGTCAGGGTGAATGCCTGGGGTGCAGGCCAGGTCCCCAGTAGGGGGCACACAAGAGGCAACCTCACACTGATGTCTCTCTCTTCCTCCCTTCTCCTCTCTGTAAAAATAAATAAAATATTTAAAACAAACTTGAGAGACAAAAATCAAATAAAGATATTGTACAACTATTTTTCATTTTTTTAAAAAATATTGTAAAAGTTATATATAATTTTTGTATAATGTACAATTTCTACCTTCAGATAGTTATCGTTAAAGTCTGAGTATAAATAAACTAAACCAGTGCCTCTTGACCCTGTGATATAAAATGTGGGACAGGGACCACCTGCCTGATCACACGTGCTACTAGTCCACTGTGTTTCATTAAAACAACTGTTTATTTTCACTATCATATTTATAGCAAGACTTTACTTTTTTACTTTTCTTTCTTCTACCCCAAAGCCTTTCTATCAGCACATCACCCCACCCTTCCCTTCTCTCATGACCCGATGAGGGAGAGAATTTACAAAGCTACTACTTTTTGGTAAGTATTACACAATTTGTAAGATGATTTAACTAAAAAGGTTATAGTTAAAAAATCACAATGATGTCCGACCAGTGCTGGGGAGAGGGAATGATAACTACTCGTGATGGCTTGTGGCAGCTCTGAGTAGGTTGGTGTTGTCAGAGAATCGGCCAGTAAAGTTTTGAGTGGCATTCCTATAAGAAATGAATGGATCTTTTGAATGCTTTTGAGACATGAGAATAAAAGTTTTCTATTGGTTTAAATTGGTATGTGATTGGAGCCCTCTCTAAGTCTGCCATTGAAGAACAAACTGATAAGAAGACATGAAAGTGTATCAGTCAGGAGAAAGTGGACACATGAGTGGACAGAGGGAAAATGGGGGGAAACCATCTAACACTAAGTAAACCCGAAAGGGACAGCCATGGTCGAATAGGGATAAGACATAGAGTCACTGTGGAAAATATAAGCACACTTGAACTCCTTAAGAGCATCCACATCAAAACCACCATTTCCTTTTCCCTTCTTATTTGCTTTTACCTTTGGACAATTAATTAACATCACAGATCTAAAACCAAATTCTTGATTCCTTACACCAACCTTTTTCTTTTTCTGTTTTACTGGTAAAAAGGTATCAGCAATTCCTTTTTACCAGTCACTGAGACCAAAATACTTGAAATCATTCTTGACTCCTTTGTTTTACTCAGTTTCCACATTGAATTACTCAAGTCCTATGTGCTCTATTTTCATAATATGCCCAGAATTTAGCTGTTTCTTTTACCCATACACCAGCACACCTCCCTGGCTCTCGTCCTTGTTCCTTTGACCTGACCCAGTTGTCAAAGGAATTATTTAAAAATATAATTCAGATCACGCTCTTTTCTGTTCAAAGCAACCAGTATGTTTCACTTGACTTAGAATAAAATCCAAAGTTCTGCCTATGGCTTGTGGAGCCTACGTAAGTCCACCCATGGCTAGTTTTCTAGGGCCATCCTCGACTCCTCTCACACCTCTTCTTCCCCACACTCCTCCAGCCTATCTTCACTGTTTATCTTGATGAGTTTAGCACTACTGCAACATTCAAGGTCCATGTGCAAAATTCAAATATATCTAAAATAAAGCAACAATTGTGCTTCAGTATTTCAAAATGTATCATTTAAAATGACATCCAAACCATAAAGTACTTAGAGATAAATTTAACAAAATGTTTCCCAGATTTTTAATCTGAAAACTATAAGATATGGTAGAGATACATTAATTAAACTTATTATATCAATTGATCAATACACGAATAAGCCTAAAGCATTAACTAATGAATACATTAAGTAAATGTATGGAGAAATATTACATGCTTATAGATCATAAGACTAAATAGTTATTAACAGGTAGTTTTCCAATTTTACAAATAGATTCCAAATAAACCAAATTAAAATCCCCGTAACATTTTTGAAAACTTGATAAGCTCATCATGAAATATATTTGAAATTATAAAAGTTTATGAATAGCCAAACTGATTTTCAAAATGAACATGGTTGCAGAATTTATGTCATATTTCAAGACTTACTCTAAATCTGCAACATAAAGATAGGGAGGAATTAGTGTAAAGATATGCATGTAGAACAATGAAACATACTAGATTTTCCAAAAATAGACCCACACAAGAATGGACATTTTATTTTCAATATAGATGCCAAGGGAATGCAATTAGGAATAAATATAAAAAGTCCTTTCACTAAATAATGCTGAAAGAATTGGGCATCCAGATGTTACAAAACTAACTAAAAATGTTACTTTTTTGCATATATATGAATATTCACTTTAAAAATAATTATAGAATTAGAATTTTTAAAATTATGAAACTTCTAAGAGAAAATCTTGTGAGTTGGGTTTAACAGAGTTCTTAGAAAGGACAAAAACAATCACAGATCAAAAAATAATTAATTGCAGTTTATCAAAATTAAAAACTATTATTCTTCAAAAGATTTCCTGAAGAAAATGAAAAAGCAAACAAGTCACAACATTTTTGCAAAATACACATCTGATTAAAAATTATATACAGAATATATAAAGAAATCCTAACAATTCCTTTTTAAGGAAAAAGTCACCCAATGAAAAGTTAGCAAATCTTGTGAGTAGTCATTTAGAAGTCATATGGATGGCAAAAATACATAAAAATGTGCTCAAAATTATTAGTATTAAATACATTCAGATTAAAATATAATGAGATACTACTACACACCTACCAGAAGGGACATAATTTAAAATTCTGACAATATCAAGTGTGCTTGGATATTGCCGAGAGAATGCTAAACAGTACAACCAGCTTTACTGGTTGAATTGTGTGATTTTAATTGGAAATAAGATCATTGCAGATGTTATTTAAGTTAAGATGATGTCATTAGGGTGAAACCTAATCCAATAAGACTGCTGTCCTTACATAAAGTGAAAATGAGTACAAAAGATAAGCATAGAGGGAAAACGATGTGAGCAGACATAGGAAGAAAATGATCATGGACAAGTCCAGGAGAGAAGCTTAGAACAGGTCTTTCCCTCACAGCCCTCCGAGGGAACCAACCCTGCCAACACCTTGATCTTCAAATTCTAGGGTCCATTTGGTGAAACAATAAATGTTCCGACTTTTAAGACACTGAAGTTGTGATGCTTTGTTACAGCAACACTAGCAAACTAACATAGCACTTTGGAACATAGTTCGGTAATTTCTTATAAAAATATGTACTTACCACACAACCTAAAAATCTAGCTCAAGCTGTACACCCAAGATAACTGAAAGGATATATCCATGCAATGACTTATATGGGAAACTTCATCACAGCTTACCCTCAACTGGAAACAACCAGGGCATCATCTGATAAATACACAAAAATTACTGTAGTACATTTATAAAATGAAATGTTACTCAGCAATAAAATAAAGTACCGATACATGCAAACAATACAGATAAATTTAAATTACATTAAGTAAAAAAAAAAGACACAAAAGGCCATATACTGCATAATTGCATTTATTTAAATGTTGGGGAAAGGCACAACTATTGGGACAAGGAAAAAACCCTCAATGATTAGCAAGTTCTGAATGAAAAGGGGATTACTATAATCAGACATGGGAAACTTTTCTAATATATAAAAAAGTGAGACCTATGTTGCGTTTTGGAATCTTATTCTCCTTCTGAATCTTTGTTTTGCTTCACATGTAAAAGAAAATGCTTTTGTCTTTTGTAAAAGTTGAGTGTATGCAGTCTTATTGGATCTTCCCCACCATAAAATGCAGTGATGACTTGTAAATAGAAGAGATTTAATTGATAAATTCAGAACTGAAATCAAAGCAGTGATAGAATAAAGGGGTAAGGGTGAGAAAATATAAACAACAGGATACTGATTGTGGTAAGGGAAAAAACACATATTTATTATATAGGCAATGTACATTAAGTAGAAAAAGTACAAATGATTCTTAAAAAAATGTAAGGTTGGTGTTACTCTTCTACCTCTTCGAAAGTTGACTTTGACTATGTTAGCTGAGTCAAGTAAATTTTTTCTGAAGCTTCACTTTTTTCATTGGAATAATGAATGAAGATGAAGTAATAATATCTAAATTTTCTACCAGCTCAACACAGGAAGATGAACTCAGACCCTAAAATGTAAGTTTCCGGGCTGTGTCATTGCAACCTAAAATACACTAGAAGAACATAAGTGACATGTCAGGTTTTATAGCACACAGAGAGATGTGATACAGTATGGCACAGATATAGCACGCTTAAAAAAGATGTGGAGAATTTTACAAACAATAAATTCAACTACCACAGTGTTGCCCAAAAAGCTTAAAGAATTCTAAGGAGAAATAGAATAAATTCCAAACACATACACACACACAAAACAATAGTGCCTTACTCTACATTAAAGACCAGGCTGGAGTGTTACCCTTCCTCTGAGAATCACGTTTTTAGAATGCTGTAGACACACTGTGACACAGGCAGAGGAGAGTGGCCAGGATTCAAGGCACTCTACACCATAATACACAGGGAAAACTGAAAGACCTGAACTTTTTATTTTCTTTTTTCTAAGGGGAGCATGCCATCTTCAAGTACTTAATAGGTGTCTTTATGGCAGAGGAATCAAATTTACTTATATTGATTGTGTGAATCAGAGGTTTAAAAGTGAGGTATTTGTTTATAGATAAACATAGATTTAAGCAAGCTTTTTAATTGTCACAACTGTCTAATGATATGTATAGATGCCTGAAGAAGTGGTTGAAAACCATTTCACAGGAGCTATTCAAATGGGGAATGTGTGGCCATGTGTTATGTACATTTATAAGAATTGACTGGGTGGTTGGAGTAGATCAGATTCAAGATTCTTTTCAGTGGAAAGGTTCTGTGATCCCCTGATAACTCTCATTTGCATCATAAGTGAGAGCAAGCATGGAAATGAAGAGGAGACAAATTTCAGCTCAAGAGACCTAACAAGTTTCTAAGAATGATGATTGTACAACAATCTGATATGTTCTCTCCATAGTAAGCCTCATTCCATATCAGAGGAAATGTCAAGGTATATTCACAGTTTAAAATCATTTGTAGGTCCCCTGAATGCTATTAAAGTCAGAATATCCTGCCTGGCATTCAGACCCTTGCTGCTGGGCCCTGCTCTATCAATTTGTATTTATGGCTGTTCTCCAAGTCAGAGTCTACTGCTGAAAAATTAATATTTATGTGTTTGTTTACAAATGGTTTCCACCATTATAACTGAGTATAACATTCTACTATAGAAGAATATCTTCTCTTCTTTTCTTCATTCTATGCAAATCTTACATATTTGTCAAAAATCAGTTCAACTTCAATCTATGTCATTGAAGTCTTCCCTTAGTCATTGCATCAAGCTGCATTTTCTTCTGCATACTTCTACCTGCTTCATAAATCTGTCTTTGGAAAACAAAATCAGTTTTTTCTAATACTTCCCTGTGTGACTGTCCTCCAATCTCAATTTGATTCAAAACGAAGTTGTATATTGCTCTTGTATATACGAAAGCATCTGAAGTATAGTTTGACACAGAATTGATATTTGGTAAATGCTTCCTGTTGTTCTCAGGATCCTAGGAGTCTAAACATATCCATTCTCTGACTCTAAGTATTATGAATATCATTGTCATTTATTTATTTCACAGTTATCTTGTATTAGTTGTCTATTGCTGGGTGAGAAAACTTAACGACTAAACCCCAAAATATTTATTATTTTGCATAATTTCTAAAAGTCAGGACTCTTGAAAGGACTTAGCTGGGTGATTCTGGCTGAGGGTCTCACATAAAATCCCAGTCAATATATTGGCTGGGGCTTCAGTCACTTGAAGGCTGACTGGAGCTGATGGACCTGCTTACCTGATGGCTCACTGGAATGGTGGTATCTGAGGCCCGAGTTTCTTGCTCGCTGTAGGTGAGAGGTCCCAGGGCCTTGCCATGTGGACCTTTCCACAAGGCTGCTTAAGTATTCTCATTTCATGGCAGTTAACTTAAACCAGAGTAAGGGAGAGCGAGGCAGACATTGCCTTGTCTTTTATAACCTAGTCTAAGAATGTCTATAGCATTACGTCCTCTATATTGCATTGGTCCATCGGTTACATCTGCCGTATTCCATTGGTCCATTCCCTGGCCACCCTAATTTAACGGGAGAGAGAATCATGCAATGTGCAAATATTAGGAGAGGAGGATCATTAAGAGTTTGCTATCACTTGTCTTCTATTAACCGATATAATCAAACTTATGAAGTGATTTTCATCATTTGTGTTTCATCTAATTGTAAAGTGGTAACAAGAATAAGGAAAACAGGTCAAATGATTTTAGCTATTTTCCTTTCGATTTTATATATTTTTAATTTTCTTTGTTGAATTACATTTCCTTATCATTTGACCTTTCCCCTTTATTTTTATTGTTGACACTAATACAGATTTCCATTCTCCCCACTGCCCCCATCCCCGCTTCGCATGCCTCCACCCACGCCCATGTTCCTTTCCCCACCTGGCTGTCACCACACTGCTGTCCGTATCTATGAATTATGTGTGTGTGTTCTTTGGCTCATCCCTTCACCTTCTTTCATCCAGTCCCCCCGACCCCTTCTTCTGACAGCTGTCAGTATGTTCCATGAATTCATGTCTCTGTTTCTATTTTGTTCATTAGATTCCCCATATAAGTGAGAACATATTATATTTGTCTTTCTTTGACTCCTTATTTCTCTTAGCATAATAATTTCCAGGTTCATCCATGTTGTCACAACAAGTAAGATTTCCTTTCTTTTGATAGTCACATAGTATTCCATTGTGTAAATCTACCACAAGTTTTATTATCCACTCATACACTGATGAACCCTTCAGCTGTTTCCAGATCTTGGCTATGGTAAATAACACTGATATGGCATATGTATGCATATATTCTTTCAAATTGGTGTTTTGGGATTCTTAGGATATATTCCCAGAAGTAGAAATGCTGGGTCGAAATGCAGTTCCATATTTAATTTTTTGAGGTATCTCCATACTGTTTTCCACAGTGGCTGCACAAGCAGCATTCCCACCAACAGTCTTCAAGGGTTTCTCCACATCCTTGCCAGCACTTGTTTTTTTGTTGATTTATTGATGGTAGCCATTCTAGCAAGTGTGAGGTGATATCTCACTGTGATTTTAATTTGCATTTCTCTGATGATTAGTGACATTGAGCATTTTTAATGTTTATTGGAAATATATTAGAAAAATAAAAGTTGAAGAGAGGAAAGAATAAAAAGATCAATTGTATTTCTTCAAGTTTTTTTCTGAATTTCCAATGTGAATTGTTCTCTTACTAAAGTGAAAATTGAAGATCTTGAATTCAACTAAGACAGAAGAGAGGATCTTATAAAATGTTAGAGAACTAAATATACTTTCCACATCATAGTTTCAGAACTTAATCTTTTCTAAGATCTTCTTACATTTTCCTATTTATCAAGGAAAAAATACTTAAAAAATAATTTTGAACAATGACTGAGAAAAAATAAATGATGAAAATTGGAGATGTTTCCTGAACTGAACCCATTTCTTTACATAAAATTAAAAATAAATTGATAGTCTCTGCATAATTGACATACACAAGCTTTATCTAAGATCTCCCTGAAAATGAATTTTCTTTTGTTGTAAATCTTCACCTGCGAATGTCCAAATCTCTTCTTTTTTGTGTAAGTTAACCATCTCAAGTAAAGATGATGATTTCATAATCCAAATCCTACTTTACCTTGTTGGTTATACTACCTATACAGATATCATCTTCTCTTTATGTTACCCTTTTTATATTTTTGTGTAACATTTCACCTTTCCAGAGAGAATGTTATCTCCTAGAGATGGAAGTTGTACTCCTCACATTGAACACTGTGCTTAAAATATGTCACATTTTTATAAATGTTTATTAAAATGAAATACCCTTGCCTTTCTCTAGATTTTATCCTAAATTTAGTGCTGTGTGTAGGTCCTTTACAAGCCTGTGTGTGGCATTTCATTTTTACATTTAAATGAGTTTATTTAAATTGCTGCTACTGTTCTACAATTAATTGCAATTAATCCCTTATTAACCATTTTTATTTTTTTGGTAATAGGGTATTTCTACAACCATTAGCCATACTTTACTACAAAGTTTTGGTGTGTGTGTGAAATGATATTAATCATTCCAGCTGAAAATAAGAATCTTCAAGAGTATATTAAATTATATTCAACTTGGTTGTAGCATTGTGTAGTTGGAAGTTATTAACTTTCAAATGGAAAATCTACGCATGATAATTCAGTATCCCTTTATCCTTCTTCAGACAACCCTACCCTGGCCTCTGTTTGGGAAGTACTCTTCTTCATTTCTTAGTCCTTGTGCTTTAGATAGGATTCCCCTCCTGGCTGAGAGAGAATGGTTCCCAGGCTCAAACCAATGAGGCTACTATATAGTAATCAGTTAAGTGAGTGTCACCATGCAAGCATACTTTCAAAACCAGTAAGAAACAAAATGTGTCTAGAAAATGTGTTCCTACTTTTCTTTTATGAAATTTAAAGTACAGAGAATACAAGGTGAATTGATTCCAATATGTTTACAGCAATAAGAAAATGCCTGTTTTAGAAACAAAGAATTAAGTCAAAAGATAGAAAGAAACTAGGTTCTCTCACCATTTGAACCTGTGATCTATGTCTGATACAGAATTCAAACACCAATTTTTCTTGCTGCTTAATGTGGCAGCATGTTTACTGATAAAAATGGTTAAATAATTTTATTTATTTATTTATTTATTTTGGTGTCATGTCCTTTTATCTTTTTCTCAGTGTTTTAGTAGCTTTGTTTTACTTAAAAAAAAAAAAAACTGTTAGCTAAATAGATCAAGCTCTGTATTTGTTAGATTTTTTTTCTGTCTGTCCTAATCTATCAGATAATTATTTCTTGCTGATAAGCTCTGGCACTGGTCACTTTAAAAAAAAAAAAAAAAACAAAACTATTGATGGCTTCAAACGCTTAGTAAGCATATAAAGGCATTTCCATTTTATCTAACTATCTCATTAATTTATCTTAACTCTAGAAATAGAGATGTGACTTTAATGCAAAATAAGAATACCTAGGATCACTTTACAATTGGAAAGTGTGACTTGGTGCTTTAGTGGAGAAGAAATCTATGACCCTGAATCATTACACTGTATTCAAATCCATATTTCACTCAGTACCAGTTCAGGTCAATTCATATGGAAAATAATACAATAAAGAACAAACTCTGTTTTTCATACTAAGAACTATAAACCTACTTTTTCCCCACCCTGAATATATATAAAGAGATCTATTTAATGAATTGGCTTACACAGTTATGGAGGCTGGCAAAGTCAAAATGTATAGTACTGGCCAACAAGTGAGGGACCCAAGGTAGAGCCAAAATTGAAGTTCAAATATGTAGGCCATCCATTGGCAGACTTCTCTCTTGCTGAGGGGAAGTTAATCTTTGTTCTGTTTAAACCAGTTAATTGGATAAGACCCACCCATATTATGGAAAGTAATCTGCTGCATTCAAAGCTCACTGATTTAAATGTTAATCTCATCCAAAAGAAAAAAATCCTCACTCAGAATAATATTTGACCAAATATCTGATACTATGACTTAACCAAATTGACACATAAAATTAACCATCACAAACTTGATAGCATGACCATAATAATTATAGCCTAAAATTCATAATGTAGCTTATTTCATATTAGCTTTGACTTCCTCTTCTATATTCTTAATAGCTACTTACATTTATTTAAATTTTGGGTTATTAGATAACTAAGTTTGCTGTTGATTCTGGTCAACAAACTGTCTTCCTTTAGTAATTGCAAATGTCATATTACGTTAACACTTCTATCGAATCAACTCTGGGTTTAGTAGTCAACATTTGTTTCTCTTGCCCAAAGCAATTCCTGAAAAAACATCAAAAAGATTAATACCAGTTCCTAGGAGTCTGCCCTAAAATTTCCAAACTGAATGTTTGGGGTCATTGACTAAGACCTGATGAAATTTTAAAAGGGCAAATCTTATGTGAAAAAAAAAAATCTTAGTTTTTATAGTCTACACATCTAAAAGGATTCACAATCATTTTAATTTTTAACATTTTTATCAGTCTAGTTTTACTACATTTTAACCTACTATAAATACTGTATTAAAAATAACTGGAGGGAATTTAACATTTTTCATGTAATAATTTCCTGAGTTCATTACCCTTTACTACAGGGAAGCTTTGATGTAACAGATAAGTATAGGCATCTAAACATCTAATATCAAGATCCTCTAGAGAAATGATTGCTTTCCTGGTGATAAACAGGTTTATCAAACTTTTATCAAAGTTCAAGGTACAGTTCAAGACCTAAAAAGAAAATTGTAACTTCCAACTTTATGGAGGTGGATTTTCTGTTCCATAACTATCTTTTAATTTGTCTCCCTTTAATGCAACCTTTATTTTATCTCCAATTGCATGATCTTATGCTTTGGAACAGTTTGGAAGAAACTGTCTAGGAAATAATTCTACCCACTGCACTGAATTACAGTATTTCCTCAGTCATATCACATCTGTGATGCCACTTAACACCTGCACCACACTTATACTGGTGAATTGCTGCTGTCTCTTCTGTGACTTAATGGCACAGAATATACACCATATGTTGGTAATTCTTTTGTAATATGTTTGAAAATGTGTATACAAATGAATCCTCTTCAGGTGCAAGAGCATGAATTTATAGTGCAATTAACAGTTTGAGCTCACACCTGCTTTAGATACCACATAGACTTGTATTTTAATTACAAGGTATGCAGCGAGACCACCCAAAGTCTCTATTCCATATGTAGTCTAAAGAACTGGAGCAGAACCCAATTCCAAGTTTTGAGCCTTGTTTTCAAGGCCCACACAATTTACATTTAAGAAATAAATATTCCTCTTATAGACAACTCAACTACTTAATGAATTAAACAATTAAAGGTCATGCATTTTAAATAACAGAAACAGAAAAGTAAGATTGATTATTGATTGACTAAGAATACAATAGAATTTCATACCTAGATATATTTAAATACACAATTTTGACTCAAATATTTCTTGACTCTGTACCTCTTATTCGCCTAGTTCAACATGTCTGACCTGGATTACAGAAAGAGTTGTAGAACTGGTTTTGTTAATACTATCTGCCATTTCTACCAGCAGCATGTAAAAGTTCCTATTGCTTCATATCCTGACCAACCATAAAATCAACAGACTGCTAAATCTTCGTTAGTCTTGCAGAAATATTACTGAGGTCTTAATTAACAATTCTCTAATTCTGATGTGGTTTTCACTTGATGACTGGCTATTCTTATTTCCACTTCCATGAAATGCTCACGGCCAATTTGTCCAAATGTCTGTTCCCATTTTAAATAGGGTGTGCATTTATTGATTTAATTTGAGGAAATGTTTATGCTGTACATATTAGTTATTTTATGGTTGTGTTAATTGCAAGTAGTTTCTCCCAGATTCTACCTAGTCATTTAATTGACTTTATAAAGTCCGTTCATGAACAACGCTTAATTTTAATGTAGTAAACATATTAGTATTTTCCTTCATTGTATATGTGTTGAGATTTTAAATACAAAATTATTTTCCTAGTTTGATATCTTAAAGCTACTATTTCCTTCTAAAAGTTACAAAATGCTTCTTCTCATCTTTCATTCCTTGATCTAACTAAATTTGATTTATTTGTTTGTGTTAGGCAAGAAAACAATTTTATTTTTTCCTTCAAATAACTGTTACCCCAGCACCATTAATTGAGTAATTGCTCTTTTTTCATAACTTCTGTTGTAACACGGTTGTCTGTGAACAGGATGACCTGACTGTGATTGAATGGTCTTTATCCCTTTACCAAGACCACACTGTATTACTTAACTCAGAGAGTTTTATTAAAAATAGTTTTGATATCTGATAGAGTAAATCTCCTCACCTCATTATTTTTCAAGAGAAATGTGACTATTTTTGATATTTTGTCCTGATATAGCCATTTCAGGGTCAGCTTTTCAAAGCATTAAAGATGCGTGTTGTTGGTATTTTTAATTGGAGCTGAAGTAAGTCTGTACATAAATTTGTGGACAACTGCTTCCTTACAAGCTTTTTTTTTTTTTTTCATTGTTACTATCATTTAATGATGTTTTAAATTTTTCTGTAAAGGTCTTGAAAGTGTTTCACAATATTTAACCCTATGCTTCTCATTTTTTAGTTGCTATTTTAATGGTATCATATGTTGTTATTTTGGTTGATAGTATTATTACTTGAAAATATTCATTACTCTGCTTGGGGAGAGTTTATATTTCCCTACATCTTTGAGATCAAGCTTGGTCACATTTATATAAGTTACTTAGGGGCAGCTAGTATATATAAAAAGGCTCTACTATAAATACTGATAATTGAAGAATGTTAGAAACAGAGAATAAGAGGACCTCTGGAGACTAACCTATCTCTGGATTTAGGGATTTCTTTATCGATTAAAACTTTTTGAGTTAATAGTTTTGTTACTTGAAGCTACAAGTGTGCCCACACTCAATTTGTGTGGTACATACAGCATGTAAGTGGTAAACACAGTTATCTAAGCCCAAATCTTTTTTATTCTTGTGACTCACTCTTAATTGCTATGCTATACTGTCCATAAACCATGACTTTAGAAATGATAAGAACATAAAGCAGAAAACAGTTCAACCTAAAAATTTAAGGTATTCTAAAGAAATGTCCAAAGCTATTTGAGTGGATGCAATATCCATGTTTGGACAGCATTTTCCTGAACTTTGGAAAATGTGAAATTTAAAAGATTACAGTAATATACAAAATTAATTTTTTTAAAAAAAGAAGCTATGTAGGCCCTGGATGGGGATGCTCAGTTGATTGGAGTGGCCGGATTTGACCCCGGGTTAGGGCACATTCAAGAACCAACCAATGAATGCAGAAATAACTCGAAAAACAGTTCAGTCTCTCACTTTCTCTAAAATCAATATAAATAAATAAATAAATAAATAGCTACATATATTGGCAATTTCTTTTCAAAATATAAAATAAGCATAAACATCCTATAATTATTCATGCAAAAAACCCAAATATTATATCCTACTATACAACAAATCGGAGTATACTGCCCTTTAGTCCAAGCATAGCATGGCAATTAAAAAATAATTGAACTTTTCAATCTGGTTTAGTTTTTTTTAAATATTCAGGTAAAATTACTGCAGTCTGTTACTAGGACATTACATAATGTAAGAAGCTCCCCAAAGATGTCAAATAATCTAATCCTTGGTTAGCATGAGGGAATCTTCCCAGTTGGAACATGTAATTGTTTGGCAACCAGCTAATGACTGATGATGATCAGCAAATTAGTAGATCGGCCAATATGTTCACAACCTAATCATTTTCTTATTTAACTGACAGTTGATATCCTCATTCAAGCTTGTTAGTGAATTAAAACAGGTTTTAGGGTTTTGTTGCTGTTTTTCCTTTCCTGGTGAGGTACTAATTACTGTAAGGTACAAACTGATGCTGATGTAGAGGGACATATGTATGCCAACCTTTCAATATTACCTGGAAATATGTAATCTAACTTGTTTTCCCAGTAATTCCAGTTATCAAAGCCAAAAATCTGAGAATCATCCTAAACTTCTTTCTTTCTTGCATACTCCAAATTTTTCCTGTGTTTAGTTTGTTTCATTTTCTTTTAAATTTTCAACTTTTCTTACCTCACACATCGGTCTGTCTTCCTAGTTGTTTGCTTATATTTAGATTTTCCTCAAAATATACAGCACCCAAACTGGTCTTCCAGTGTGAGGATAATTTCATCTTTCCTTTTTCGCTCTCTTCCATATTTCTAAAATGAACATCAGAGGTCTCCCTCTTCTTCAACATCCTTCTATAGCTTTATATTGTCTACTCACTGAAAAAAGGAATTCAGGATTCTCTCTGCTTCATTCTTCACGCAAAGCATAGGGAAATACGGAGCTGAAGACAAATTATTTTCAGGGTCTTTGCTAAGGTGTTGTCTCTCCTATAAAATCCAATCTCTTGGAGAAGATTCCCTCTTTGTTCACTCTAGAGAAAGTAGGACCAAAGGTGGCTCACAGGTAACAGTATCTTGAAAGGGATAAATTAGGCCACATTTACCTTGGAATTCATTCTCAAGAAACTGAACTCTTATTCTCTTCATTTTCCTTGATGTGATCTATTTATTATCTGTCTATCATCTATCTATCTATCGATCAATCTATCTATTGATCTATCTATCTAATCTATCTGTCTTACCATTTCTTATCATCAAAGTGGAAAGATACTGATGTTGAAATGGTAAGTTAAAACTCAGCTTGGAAGCTACCAAAAGAACTTTTCATGAAAAATTATTGTTGTAGGTTTTTTGGAACAACATCTAACACAGACCAAAAGAAATTCTTCCACCAGCCTAAACCAGTCTAAGAAGGTTAGGCTGGTGCCAGAAAGAAATATGTTTATTCTAATAAAGTTACGACTTGTCTGATTGTGTGTGCATGATGGTAATGTTTCTCACAGACCTCTAAGAAGGTGACAGTGACAAAAGAAAATTCTAGGGTTCAGAATTTTTTATCCGTGGCCAAAGATCATTCACAACTTGCTATACTAACTGGACTAACGTTCGAAAGAGGAAGGGAAGGTCCTGGGTCTTGCCCGTTGTTGCTAGGCTTTTCATTCTTAAAGCCATCTCCCCATTCTCTCCACTTCGCCTTCTGTTTGACTACTTACTTAAATGTTTTTACTCTATTTCAGCTATGCCTTGGAAAATACCATTTCCTTTCTTAAATATACTGTAAGTAGAAAGTAAACTCCAAATCTTTAAAAACTCAATGTAAAAACAAAACAAAACAAGACACAAAGACTTGATGTAAATACCCATTTCTTCTGTCCTCCTGGGGAAATCTTATTGAAAAAAATACCTTAAAAACAGTTGAGTACTGGTTAGTGTGGCTTAGTGTGTTGAGGGCCAGCCTGCAGAGCAAAGCGTTGCTGGTTTGGTTCCCTGTCAGGGCACGGGCCTGGATTGTGGGCCAGGTCCCCAGTTTAGGGCATGCTAGAAGCAACTGGTTGACATTTCTCTCACACATCAATGTTTCTCTTCCTCTTTCCCACCCTTCCCTCTCTCTAAAAAAATAAAATCTTAAAAAAACAAAGAAACAATTGAATTTATTGCTTCTTAATTATATCTTTGCTATGCTGTAAACTCCTGAGTACAATTATTTTATTTTTATTTTTTTGTATTTCCAAAACTGGGTACAGGCTGTGCACCTTGGTTTATTATATTGAAAATACTACAACCATTAGGAAAGAAAGACTAGATTTAAAAACTGGTGTTGCTACTTTATCTGGGAAAAATTACTGGAAGTTTCTACGCTTAATTTACTCATTATTTCATTAACATTCATTTTTAATTATTTCTTCAATCACTATTTTTTCTAGTTATCTGATCAGATACTTAAATATATTAATAAAAAACAAGAACAATTATACAGCGTATTAGAAGGCAATAATTCACTGGAAAAATAAAGATCTGAGAAAGGACTCACAGAAGTCTTGGGGTAATAGATTGCAATTTCAAATTGGGTAGTCATATCAGTTTCATGGACAAAATGACATGTAACCAAATGTATAAGAGGTGTAGAGATCTAGGGACGAGTACTTCAGGGAGAGAAAACAATTAAACGGCCCTAAAGCATACGAGAAGAAAGCCAAGGACACCAGTGGAGCTACCGCAGAGTGTGTGAGAGGATGAGTCAGAAAGAAAAAGAGAACCTGATTACAACAGGCCTTGAAAGACAGTGAAGAGGTTTTGGTCTTTACATTGAGTAAAATGAAGCACCATTGGAAGGACTAAAGCAAAGAATGAAGAGGAACCATTTTATGTTTGGTTGGGTTTTTTTTGTTTTTTGTTTTTTAGGATAGAATAGTGGTGAGGACCAATATTTATTTTTAAGCTTTTTTGATTAATAAAATTACAGGAAGAGAAAATCTTTATTCAATTAATTTCTTTTTTTCATTTTTATTTTATTGTTCAAGTACAGTTGTCTATCTTTCCCCCCCACTATGACCCCGAACGCCAGCCATCCCCACCTCCCTCCCCTGATTCCGCATCCCCTTGGTTTTTTCCATGTGTCCCTCATAGTTGTTCCTGAAAACCGTTCACCATTTTCCCCCAACTATCCTCTCCCACCTCCCCTCTGGTTACTGTCCGTTTGTTCTTAATTTCAGTGTCTCTGGTTATATTTTGCTTGCTTATTTGTTTTGTTGATTAGGTTCCATGTAAAGGTCCATTTTATGCTTGAAAAGAATCACTGTAGCTGTTGTGCAGAAGCAGAGAACACAACTGTAGCATTCCCGGGGAAAGATGATGTAGATTGGATTGGATCGTGTGCTGAGGTGGTGAAAATCAGATGCTAAAGGTATTAGAAAATAAATCTCAGTAGGTTTATGGATACCAAATTTGAGATGCCTACTAGACATTTCAGGAAGATGTCAGATTTATAAGATTTGAGTACATTGAAGAGGCCAAAGCAAAAACAATTATTTTGGAAGTTATCAGAAAATGGAAGGTAGTAGCTGAAGCCAGGAAACAATGGGATTACTTACTATAAGAGTGAGAGCAGATGGCGAAAAACAAGCTCGTGGGCTGATCTAGGGACTGTGCTAATAGTAGGAGTTCAGGGGGTGAGGAAGAACTGACAAAGACTGTTGAGAGGAAAAGGAAAGGTGATAGGAGAACCACCAGTGTGTGGTGTATTAGAAGCTGAATAAACTATCGTAAGGGAGAGGTGGTCAATACTGTTATATAATATTGATAAATCACTTCAGATAAAGGTCATCAGATATGGCAGCATGCAAGTCGTTGATAGAGACCTTGATAGAGAGCAACTTTTGCGGAGCGGTGAGAGAGATGGTGATGAGAGTGAAGTGTTAATAGAATGTGGTTCAAAACATAAGTTTTGAAGGTATTATTTTAAAATGTTATGTGTACATGTGCATATTATATATGTATACACTTACATGCAATGTACATGTAATAGGTACACGCAACACATGTGTCATGCATGTAATTTTACATATATGTGTATATAACATTTTTTACATATGTAAAGTGGGGCGATGAAATGACCATCAGTAGGAAGGGAATGTGGGTTACATACACACACACAGAGAAAAATGTCCTTGAAGGACTGAAAGGTATCAGTATGCAGTATACTACTCTCAGATATGTTCAGAAAAAAATCCATCCACCATTATAAGAGGACAAGCAAACTATGTGGGTTCAATTTCAAGTAAGTATATATATATGTAATCAAAATTAATCATCTGTATTAATTTTCTAATGCTGCATAACAAATTACCACAAACTTAGCAGCTTAACACAAGTCATGTTTACTATCTCAGTTTTCATGGGTCAGAAGTCCACACATATGCTAGCTGTGTCCAAGGTGTCAGTCAAAACTGTGGCGTCTGCTTCCTAGCTCACGTGGTTTTTGGCAGAATTAATTTCCTTGGGGCTGTAGAACTCGTGACAGTGTGCTCATTCAAAGCTTTGAATCTCTGCCATCAGAGAAGGCCTAGGTCCTGTTTTAAAAGTTATCTTGATATGGTCAGCCCTGCCTAAGAAAATTTCCCTTTTGATTAACTAAAATCAAATGGTTGGAGATATTTATTACACCTGCCAAATCCTTTCATCTTTGCTATGTAATGTGAGTAACATCTCATCCCCTTTCCATATTTTATTGCTTGGAAATAAGTGGCAAGTTGTGCCCACTCTTAAGCAGAAGTGCCTATACAAGAGTTTGATTCACTAAGGTTCCTTCCACCACATCTTCAAATTCACTCTTTGATTTTAATGTGTTCATTCCTCTTAAGGGACTAGGAAGCAAAGTCAACAACTAAGATTGAGCCTTGGCAGGAAGTATCAAAGATATGAGGAAAAGAAAATGTTGAGAAATAGTTATACGGAGGAAGAGGAGGGAGAACGACTGGGTAAGGACCCACTTGAGATTGGCCATGCGCACAGTGAACCTGGCATTATTTTGTGTTTTTCTTCAGTCATGTTAGTCTGTGGGAGTCCTGTAACGGAGCAGGCAGGGAACTGAATTTCCGCTCATGAGAGTACAGCAAAGTGGAGGGAGGGGAAGTTAGTTAACTTAAAAATAAGTTCAATTGATTTTATATTCTCTGAAATGCACAAAATAATGATTTTACCTAAGCATTCACTCAAAAAGTTATTTTGAGCTTACATTAATGTACATGACCTTAGAATAATAGTGTAAATCCTATGAATATTCATTATTTATTTGATATTTGTAATAACCATCAATCTTTGTCTGTTGAAGAAAATCTCAAAAAATATCACATTTATCTTCAATGTTAATAAATATGTAACATTTATATCTCTGCATATTAAACACACTTTAGTATTTAATAGTTTTCTATGATAACTGAAATAGGGATTTGTACTATCTTTCAGTTCTTTCTTAATCTTGGGGCAGTTTTGAAATTCAGATATAGTGAATATGAATGTAATGAAAACATCTCTAAATATATTTGGTCACTTTTATAAAGTTGATGCTAAAGGCTGCCACTGCACTTTGCATTCTGACATGAGCTACTGTACCTAAATTTTGAAGTGTCTGTTCATCTTTGCATCTAAAATGTTACTGTTTGAACCCACCCTGTGTGTGAGGTCTAGACACGGCCCATCCGGAATGTTAGTGGTGCTCAGTTGTGAGCGCTGGATTCCCCAGGCAGGTGTGTAAGTGAATCTTCCTACCAGCAAAGCATAGAATGTAATAATGCAGAAGGGTGAGCAGTTTATTAAGTAGCTTTTATTAAGAAAACCAGAACCATATGCTGGAAGTGGAAGAGAGATAGAATCAAAATAAGAGCAGGAAGAAAGTAAAAAAAGTAGAAGAGGTTTTAAGTTACACATATGCCACTAATAATGTTACTAAAGATTTTCTGTTTTGTGGTTATATTAATATGTTGAACTTTATTAGGTAACATACACATTGTTGTTTCTAGAAGAGCAGCTTGCTAAATTATGTTCTAATAACCTCAAAGACTTACATTCTCAAAAATATTAATTTGATATCGGTGATGTAGATACCAAACTCTATAGCATTATATTATAACTGTGAAGTCTTGAATTCACCTAGATATGAAATACCATCATAATGCCTGTGATCTCTAACAATTATTTATTTTTGTGTAGTGCGTGTGACTGTACATAATCTCCTATGTTAATGTGGTTGACTTGCAGAAATATTATGGAAAACAAGGAAAGTTAATTATTATTATTTTTTTGATTCACGAACAAAAGGTATAAAACTAACATGAAAATGACATGGATGATGAAGGACTTGCCTTGCATAAAAATCATGACACCATGAAAGGGAAGAAAAAGTTTAGAGGAAGAGAAAGCATAACCACAGTGATTGCTTTAAAAAAAATTTTAATTATAGGCAAAAAAGATTTCTTCTCCACTCTAAAAATTATAATTTATATGATTTGTGATTGTAATTTTTTTAGATCAAGCATACTTGATCATTTCTCTCATTTGTACTTTTCCTGCGTCTTTGCCTGATACTTTTTTATCATTTAATTACCTTATCAATCACTTCCCCCCTTTAGTTCATAAGTACTATTGAAAATTATCTTCAGAGCATTGGAAAGCAAAAGTGATTTGCTCTTCCTCTTCCTTTTCTTTTCTTTTTTTTTCCCTTTTTAATCAGCAAAGACTGAGCTCAACAGCTGAAAATTATAGATTAGATTTTTACAGAGTGGTTAAGTTGTTATTTAACCTTCATCTTTATAGCTTGTAGTTGTAGGAATCCAGCAGAAGAAATATAATTAAAAGAACAAAAATTAAAACAATATATTGAAGCAACCAGAAGACATTGAGCATGCTTCCAGCGGATTCATTTAGTTACAGCCAATCAAGGAGAAGCGAAAACTCAAGATGGCCACTTGCACGCACACACACACATTTAAGATTCTGCAACATCCAGGAAATCATTCCTAGGTTGTTAACTTTGATTATTCACAATTATACAGGCAAAGAAATAGAAGCAAATGAACTTAAACATTTAATATGGCCACCAACAGTTGTGTTTTTTGGTGGCTATTTGAATCTCAGACACATATATTTTGATATTCTGATAAGAAAAGTTTCTGAAAATATGTGGAAATCATTAGCTTATTCATTTCAACAAATATTAACCTCTTTTAAAAATATGAGAAACTATGCTAGATGCTAAAGAAGCATGTATGTCAGAAGATTTGCCTTCAGAGTACATGTGATCTCCTTAGACATATAAACAGGCATTAGGGACAAACTAGTGAAGTTCAGGTAAGTATGGATTTTAGTAAATAGTGATACAACCACGCAGTGCAAAAAATCTTTCAGTTGGTGATGGATGGCGTACATGACTGTGGTCCATCCCATAGGTTTACAACGGAGCTGAAAAACTGTTAACACCATCTGACATCACAGTCAAAACACAACACCTTATGACTGGCTAGAGTATTCAGTACAGTAACTTGCAGTAAAAGCTTGTAGCCTAGGAGTGTTGGGGTGGCTCCTTTGGGGTTCTCTATACATAATGTCTTCTGAACATTGAGAGAATTTTACTCCTTTCTTTCCGATTTGGGTGCTTTTTAATTTTTTATCCCGCTTAATTTCTCCGGTTGTTGATGAAACAGAGCAAAGTGGGGCATCCAGCACTTAATCCTGATCTTAGAGAGAGAGGTTTTGTGTTTCACCATTGTGAGTGATGACAGGTGTGATCTTGCTATACAGGGTGGGGCAAACGTAGGTTTACATTGTAAGGGAGGAAAACAATACAATAATTGATAAATAATAATATAAGAATAACTCTGTGTTTCTCATATTCACAACTGTAAAACTACTTTTGCCCAACCCTGTATATGACCTTTGTTATATTGAGGTACATCCTTTCTATACATAATTTTTTGAGAGTTTTTTCTTGAAAGTAAGTTGTATTTTGTCAAATGCTTTTTCTGCATTGTCGTGAGATGATCACATGATTTTTATTTTTCATTTTTTAATGTGGTGTTGTTGGTAACTTTTAAATTGAGTCTCTTTAGGTAACTGAATATTCTGGTGGATTTGTGTTCAAATGAAAATACCCTGAACACTCCAGGGATAATGCAGTGCACACAGTGACTGCTGGACTTTGCATTTAATATTTTTAAAGAGATGATAAGAGCATCTTCACATAAATAAAAAATCATCATGCCTTACTAGGAGGAAGCATTGAGTTGTTACTGGTGTTTTATGAAAGCTTAAATGTGCATAGAAGGACGTGCACTGATGCTGCGTTGAAGCCAAAGGACTGACTATGCTGACTCATTTTCTCTCCTCTCCAAACCTACCCTTCTACATTCTGCCCGTCACACTGGGCCTGGAACAGACAAACTCTCCCAACAACTGGGCCCCTATTATACGTTATTAGTAGGAAGCATTAGAAGGAGGTTTATTAGCACATAGGGCTTAAAAGAAACTCCCACACTATTTCTAATGACCCTTACTATTGCTTTAGAAATGGAGGATATCTCCGTCCTCAGCTGATCACAGGAAACGCTATACACGCAGTACCTGGGCACAAGTACAAATACCAACCATCCTTGGTGGACCAGTCGCCACAAGGGTTGGGCTCCTCTTGACTGCTTCAGCTCCAGTTGTGTTGTGGTCCCTTCTTTGATCTCCCCAGTTCTAGATCGCACTTATTAGCTTTGTTTCTTCCTTTAGTGTTAAGAAAGGCAGATGCTTTCTGCAGTAATATCTGAATTTTCTTAGCATCCTGAAGGTTCCTAATATTTAGCTAGTCAATTTCCTGTTTGTAATATGTAGAATGGGTTCTGTTTTGTTTTAAAAGAATTTGACCAAAAATTTTGCAGTATTTCCTAAAAAATAACCTCTCATTTAATTTATAAAGGTTTGTGTTTGTATACAATCCAATGTAAGTACACAAAGTATTTTTAAAATTTATATCTGGATAATAAAATTTTGGGTGGTTTTCATTTTTTTATTTCCTAATATTTTCTAAATTTTCCACATAAGACATCCTCACTCCCATAAACAGGATAAAATTTAAACAATGATAATATCATATTAGGTGTTAGGAAGCAAAGTATTCCTTTTTTCTGGTGATTGGACATTACAGGTTATTAGTTCACAAAACACTCTATGGATCACTTGTACTGGAATCATCTCAAATGTTAGATTTTAAAAAAATATATGTTGAGTTTCTCTTCAGACCCAGTGTCTTTGGATTAGGGTTAAAATTCTGAATTTTAACGAGGGACCCAGGTGATCTTATGCATGTATTGAATTTGAGATCATCCTCCCAAGGGTTGCCCATTTCCTCCTTCTAAGCAAATGCACAGTTATCCTCATGAGACATATCTAACCGTGGACTTGACATTTTAAGAAAAAAAAAAAACAAGTACAATAAATGTATTACCAACTCACTTCCATTTAAACCATTTGTCATTTTATTGGATGCTCTTCATTTCCTCTATAAAATCTACTGTGTGATACACACGTCACACCAAATGCTACCATATATGGAACTATTCTTTGATACCACAATGTATTTGAGTTCTGACAATTGAATTAGTTGCAAGCCAAGAGACAGTTGGCACATAAATAAGTAAAACATGAGTACAAAAGTGAGTTATTTTTGTGATAATGAAGTAGAATTTTTGAGGAAGTCCACATAAAGTTGAGTGGCTAAGAGGCTGCTATAAAATCAGGTGTGGGGAAGACATTAAAAAAGAGTAGATGAAGGGGTTCATAAAATCTAAAAGGATGTTGAAATTTGCTTTATACTTCCCTTTAAATTCTTGTTCTATGTTTAAAAAGATTGAAGAACATATATCATGACTGTTATTTATAAGAAGAAAACATGATATGAAATCCAAGTGGTGGATTACATTAAAAAAAACAGCTTATGTGTTCTTAGCTCAAAATATTAGAGAACAATAAATATTTTTAGGATTCTTTTTCCAGTTAATATGCTAAATACTTATACAGACCTGAAAGCATTGGATAGTGAGTCTTTTAATATTTTCAGAATAATTTCAGTACTGATCAGAACTTCCTAGGGGCAGCTTTAGAGGCTCTTTTTCTAGTCTTGGATCTGGGATAGACTGAGAAATCAGTTCTGGCCTGATTAAGCATATAGAGTACAAAGGGCATATCCTACACTAAGAAATATTTCACTTCAGCTTAAAATTAAATTTCAGAAGTAAATTACATAACTATTGGGAAACAGCAAACATAGTAAGACTTTTCTGTAATTTCTCCAGCCTGTCCAAAAACTAGAAACCTAGCATTCTCTAAAAATACAACTGTTCTTATAGATCAACTTTCATCTCAATATGGATTGTTTCTTTTATTCCTTATGAGATCATAGAGTTTAAACATTTTTATTGTCAGCCATTCCAATACTTTGTAATGCAGTATACGGCAGACTTATCAAACAATTAGGAATTTGAAGATTTAAATTTAATTCCCAATCTTTTAAAAATTATGCTCCAAAGATAAGGTAAACATGGCCATTTAGCATTTAAATGTGCTATGTATATTTATATATAATATTAGTTTTCAGATCTAAAATTTAATAGATGATTGTTGATTTTGTTTAATTTGCAAGAAATGCTGGATAATTAACATTAGAATTAGCTTCTATTCAGAAGAAACAGATTTTCTAATGAAATTCGAACATCAAATTTAAAAAAGCCAAAAATATCATCAAAATGACATTAAAAGAAATAATCAGCAAATTCCAGATGTGTCATGAATATTTAAAAAACTTAGAATTAGTTTTCATTTCTTTTCTTGAGACTGTTTTGTTCCATTCACCAAGATAGAAATTTCCGTACCCTTGCTATGGACAGTGGAAGGAGGAAGCTTAGGGACACAATGATAAGGAGGAAAGAAGAAGGCATGGAAGGAAAGTTATCATTCAAAGACGACAGAAAAGAATGAGGGATGATATTTAGGAAATAAACACTAGCAAAAATGTTTCAGGCCTAGAACAAATTTTCAAAGTTGGAATAAAGTCAAGTAAGAATGTAGAAAAAATAAAGCTTTGGTTCAAATGCACCAATACATATTTTACTAAGAAATACTACATATAAAAGAAGTTGAAAAGATAAATTACAATATGTTACACACACAAGAATATATATATATGAGAAATAGCTATAACCCAAATGTAATAGCTGGTAAATTCTTTGTAATCTTTCTGAGTAAGTGCAATTTCCAGCCTCACTGATGATTATATTTCCAAAGTAATCCTAATTGAGTATCACATTTCTTCACACAGTGTTTTATCAACTGAAAGTATCTCTTTACTTCCCAGCTATGATAGGACGATAAAAATGCATGTGGGAATAGTCCCAATATACTGAAAACTCCTCTAGTTTGTTCAGCACAACAAGAATAATTGCTGATAGTCTCCAGTTCCATCCATGTTGTCATAAAAGTTAGGAACTCCTTCTTTCTTTCTGCTGTGTAGTATTCCGTTATGTAAATGTACCACAGGTTTTTTGTTTTGTTTTGTTTTGTTTTTAATCTAGAGAACTAGACACTATTATACTAAGTAAAATAAGCCAATAGGTATGAGGCAAATACCATATAATCTCATTTATAAGAGGAATTTAATGAACAAAGTAAACTAATCAGCAAAATAGAACCAGAGGCATGGAAACATGGAACTGACTGACAGGGGTAAGAAGTGAGGAGGGAGGAGGGGACTGTTTGAAAGAAGGTGAAGGAATTAGTCAAGGAACAATGAAAGACCCTTGGACATGGACAATGGGATGGGGATTGATCGTGGAAGTAGGGGAGAGTTTATGTGAGGGGGAAAAAGGGAAAATAATTGGAACGACTGTAAAACATAAAAATAAAAAAAATAATAGATGAATTTACATTTTGAATAAAGTATAAAATTGATCATTTGAGTATAGTTTACTAATTTTATGTTAAATAAATTATATTGAACAGAACACATTATTTCCAAATATTCTTCTAAACATCATAGATCGCAGTATTTTTACTGTTTTCTAGTTTTTGTTCTATTCAAAAGTGTATAAAGGAAGCAATTGTATAGAATCAAAAAAAATAATTTCTTAATAAAAGGAAGAAGTAGTACAATTCAATTATTAACATATATACCCAAAATTTATACATTCAAATGAGTAATGTCACCTTCAATGCAGTGAGGAATATGTGAAAAGTAGACTTAGGGCTTATTATTTGAAGTTATTACGATAACCTAGCTAGGACTTCAAACATCATTTTGAGCTCAGGAATTATTTCTAAAGTTTACAATATATTTTAAGCATAAGCAACAGTACAAAATCTCTATGCTTTGACAATGGCTTGATTTTCAGAAACCAAATGTCATTACTATCTAAGCCTGTTAAAGGAATGTTTAACCAAGGTGGGTAATAATTTTCCCAAACAATGCATGACTGGAACATTATGAGATGGGTGTTTCTCACTACATTTTAAATTTATCAGAAAACATTTATAAAATTGTTTTGAGATATAGTTGTATACATTATATGTGTTAAAAACAATTTGCTATTGAATTAATAGGTCCAATGAGGTATTTAAATGGGTTAATGGACTTACTTTTTATGTAAAGGCAGCTTAGCTATTTAATATCTTAATTTTTGTTTCAGGATATTACAGCTGGATCTGACCATGGAGAAATCCAATTTTGGAATAAATGTGTGATGAGTGCAGACTAAACAGCCAACTCACTCTCCCTTTGCCAAGCCATCATCTGAGCACGGGCTGCTGCCTGAAGGAGGAGAAGGCATCGTTTTCTGATGAGTGTCTTGGCAGCTGTCTGGCGTGTTTGTGGCTTTGCCACCACCATTGACAGTCATCTCACATTGGGAATATTCTGACTACTTTTAAAAAATGATCTTAACTCAGATATCCTGTTCCACCTGTCTTCTATCCAGGGTTGGCAAGGTCACTAACCAATCAGAAAGGATGGTTGCTGAAGCAGTGGGGCAGGACCCAGAGGGCCCCCATGCTGCGCCAGGGATTTCATTCCAGTTATTCTATAGTGAGAAGTTTAAGAGTCCCTGAGTCGAGTTTGCCCAGTGAGGGCAGCAGCATATTCTGGGCTTCAAAGTAGTGGTTTCGTTTCAAGGTGTGTACATATCTTAGTAACTTAAGAACTTACACGGCCACCACCATGTTTACTGGCTGAATATCAGCCTTGCCTCTAATGCCAAACATCTTCCTCATCGTATCAAAGCCTTCATTCCTTGTTGGATAGGCTTTCATTGGTTGTTAGCTGTTGAAAACATCTAAAAGCGATGCAAGCACAATGACGTGTGATTGCAAAGTGAAAATACAAATCTTACAAAAACTGTAAGATTTCATGAAATTTCTGTAAGTAGTGGTGGAGAACTACATTAATCACTGGTAAAGATGAACTGCATTAAAACTGGTAACAATTAATGCAGTTAAATATAATTAACATAGTTAATGCATATTAATGTAGTTAAAAGTCCTGCTGCATTTTTTAGAGGTAGGAAAAATGAAAATAAAGTTAACAAGTGTTAGAGATGGGCTCTTCAAAGAGCTTGATTTGACAATCTGAAAATAAGACAGACTTTAATACAATTTGAAAAGCACTTGGTTTCTTCTTTTGATCATGTTTCAAAAGTTAGATTGCTTCTATAATTATGGTATATAATTATTCTCCTAAATTAGATTTTCTTTATTAAGGTAGAAAAGTTAGATATGAAGGCAAAGCTAATTTCCTTATTGTCATTGTTTTCATTATTTTGTTCATTTTAAGAAAAGGAATATAGTCATACTTATCAGCTAAATTTTGTTAAATATTAAATAGACGTGCATGTATTTAAGTTTTACTTTTCATGATAAATTTTTTGTGAAAATGTTTGTCAATATTTCCCATAATTTAAAAATGTTGTTTGAAATGATTATAGTGTTTATTATTAGATTGTATAAAAGAAACATCAAGAATCCAAAAGTCATGGCCCTAGAAGCTGAAGAATGAATCTAAGAATTAGTCACACAAAAAAATGCAAGTGATACTTTTCCTCTCTTTTAATGGCCATCCATCTCTTTCTAATATATTTGCATGAGGTCTCTGCAACTTTAAGTTGTTTCCTTCCCTGCTCAACCATGGGCCTCTCCTCAATTCACTGCTCATCAGGTCTGAAACTCACAGACTGAAAGTTCCCTCACTGGCTGTGCTGCTTACTACCTGTATAAGATATTGCTACATGGATGCTGAACTTGGGGCAGGCTGCAACTCCATTTACATCCCTACATTTTAGTTTCCCTCTTAATGTGACCAGCAAAATCACTCTGGTACAGCAAGGTTGTAGGAATGCATGTTTAAGTAAATGAGTGCAGACAAGTAAATGGAACACATTCCCACTATTGCAGACTACACCGATCTCTTGTTATAAGCAGACAGTGAGATTGTGGGTGCTAGCCAGTCACTGGCGAGCAAGGGTGACAGCTAATGCTAACTCATCAGCTACAGTGGACTATACTATGCTGTGTTGCAGAACAATGTGCAAGATAATGCATTGTCTCTTTGGTACTTCAAAGGTACAAACCCACTATTCTGACTTCCTTCCACTTTTAGACCATCTGAGTTTGTGAGGCTCCTGAGTGTTTTATAGAGGCAGTGGTAATTAAACGTGAGGTCTTTGAAGCCAGACTGCCTGAGTTTGAATACTGGCCCCACTAAAACGTATCACTGGAGTCTTAGAGAAGTTACTTAATTTCTGTGTCTTTTTTTCTTCGTTTGCAAAATGGAGATAATATGAGTATCTGCATAATAGATTGTTATGGATTAAATTAACACACACCTGTATATTAAAAGACTTTGTCAGATGACACTTCACGTAGGTCAGCTTTTATTATATGAGTAAATAGTTAACCTCTTTGACACTCCATTATCTTATCAGCAAAATGAAAATACTAATATATATTTTCTCTAAGTGTCAAAATAAATGTTAATACAAGCCAAAACATGGAGGACACATGTGAAATGGGTGAAAACTCAGAGTCAGGTCTCTCTGTCAACATCATGAGGTTATCAAGCTTTCCCTTAAAACCAGTTGTCATTTCAGGGAGTAGGCAGAGTGGCAGTTGAACTTTGAATGAAGGGACTACCCAAAAGGAATTATTTGTAAATACAAATTTTAATCTAATATGAGTAAGACATCTTTAATTGGCAAATGTAAGTTCCTATTGTCTAATCAGAATGACAGGCACTTGAAAACAATGCAGTAACAGCCAGTAATAACTCTAAAGTTTTGTTTGTTTTAATTATAGCATGTAAACTTTGACTTCACTATTAGAACAATACTTATAGAATTGATGCATTTTTAAAAGAATCATTCCCTGTGTTGTTTATTTTTCCTTGTACAATATATAATAGTGATGGTCTTTAACAATTCAACAATATAACTTGGTTTACAACTTTGGAAGTGTGAATTTCTATTAGCACATTCCTGGAAAACATGAAGAAAAGATGTATAACAGTTGTAGGCTAGAAGAATTTTGAATTGTTTTTACTCTTCTCTGTCTTCATGGTGCCAGATGAGTTTCATTTCCAAAAGCCAAGAGTCTTGCAAGGATAAAGGCTACGTGTTTGACACTCAGCAAAGTGTTTTTTTCCCAGTCATTTTTGTTGTTACTGTTGATTAAATGCTTCAGGTTTATTTGTACTTTTACATTCTGTAAGGGGCCTACAAAATATATATGAGATAACTTCCAGGCTAAAATATACAAACATTAATACAACATACAGGCATTAATAAAAGGATGCTATGTCATCTGTGAATTAAGCAGCAATTGGCCTTAGCCATTACTCACTGGAGTACAGCATTTTATCATTCTCTTTGATACTAATGGATATACCTAAGCTTATAATTGACAGGTTTAATTTGTGTTGGTTATAGAGCTATAAGCAAAGCAATGAATACGTTCTGATTTTTTTCTTTCATAGAAATATTTTATTATTTTTTTGCAAAATTTTATTGTTGTTCAGTTATAGTTGCCCTGCTTTTTCCCCCATTGCTTTTGCCTGCCCCATCCCTCCTACCACCACAGTCACCGCCCCCATGGTCTGTGCCCAGGAGTCCTCCATTCTTATTTTTAAAATTGGACAATAGACTTTGCTTAGTTACAAATACAGGAGGCTGCTGAGGTTACAGAATTCCCCTTTATAAAAGAGAACTATTTCTTTTTTTTCCCCGGCCAGTTTATTTATTTATTTACTTTCACAGTTTTTATTGTTGTTCAAGTACAGTTGTCTCCATTTTCCTCCCACCACTCCCCTCGCCCCAGCCACCCCCACTTCCCACCCTTGATCCTACCCCCTTTGGTTTTGTACGTGTGTTCTTTATACAAATTCCTGAGAACTATTTCTTTAATTTGAATTAAACTTCCTAAAGTGTTCATTGAGGAAGACTGAGTCTTCAGTAAGGCAGGCAGTCTTTTTAAAGAAATAACAAATTCATTTAACTCAAACTCAAAGCTAAAAATTACGAAGACTGTACTATTACAGATAAGGTTATTTTTATTTTTGTTTGTTTTAGTTTTACTTCCACTACACTCTGGTGTTGCCAGATTCCTCAAAGAAGGAGGCGAAATCAGGAAATGAAGAGGCAATTCGCTGGGCGGGGAATGCACTGGTTTCAGGAATGTCTAGTATATAGGGATACCGCTTTGTCAATAATAAAATGTCTATGTCTAAAGCCCTGAGGATGACCATTCTACATGCACTTTTTTGATCCCAGAGGCTGATAAAATATCTAAATAGGAAATATTGTTGTAAATTATTACTTTGTAAACTCTAGAAAATAATTAGTCATCACATACTTATTCAATTATACACAATAAAAATGCACATAGCTTCAGCACAAGTCATTATAATTACAAGTTTCTGAAGGCTACTTGAAGTTTCCAAGTAGCACACTTTTCATAACAGTAATTTACTAAACTAGAATGTGGTGCATTAAAATTATTCATTGAAAAATTAATTTAAGTTCTTCCACATTTAGCAAAGAAAGCAGAATGTTGTAATAGAGAAAAACATCACCTTCTAAGAGGGAATTGCAAGAAAAGGAGGGATGGAGAGGAATTTTCCTATGTCTAGGTTTGGCAAACCATGTGTAGGGTTCAATAAAACTTGAAAAGGTCTAAATTCTAGAAACAGCTCTCGCAGAAGAAATACTGCATGGTGATTTGGAGCCTGCACAAAAAAATCCCAAAATAAATTTAATATTTCACCCCAAAATTGGGAAAGGAGTTGTCATTTGAGTTTGAAAACTCTCCAAACATCACTAGATTAATCCAAAATCATATACTGTAATACAGTTCTGAATGTACTTAAAGTATCTTCCCGTATCTTCCTTGATAAGACCAAGAATCACATCATGAGCTGGATTACAAAAAATTATTTGTGTGGTCTTCAGACTTGTATGTAAAATTTGATAATATAAAAATATTGCTCTTCATAACAATCACCTCACTGCTTATCCAGAATTCAAATAAGTAGATGTATGCTACCATATAATTATCTAATAAATAAGATTATTTCATAAAATCTACACTAAAAAAGAAAGTGCAATATAATAGAAAGTCAACTGAGTCAAAGCTTCATATCCTGGTAAAACAAATTTTCTATGGATTTATAGAACATGAATAAAAATTTGTTACTTTTAATTATCATTAGTAACACTCAGATACTTCAAATTAATATTTAGAAAATTCTCGAGACACTACAGGGTCTTACTGTCTAGGAAACCCTGCATTTGTCATCCTAGGTACATTGAGAGGTAGGAGGGAAGAGGAAGGAAGTATTTCATTAAAACTTTTTAACAATGAAAATGTTCTCAATCAGAAAATCTAATTAATCAAAGCACTTTAATTCCTAAAAAACTCTAATAACAAGGAAAAAATAATAGATGGGGTAAAAACTTAGTTCTGGCATTCATTGCAGAGATTTTGTCTTTTTTTCCCTTATCATATTACTAGTTTCTACACCTGTTTTTACCACATGGTAGCTACTTAATTAATGCTCGTTATGAATGTTATTAATACAAATATTACTATTTATATCTAGGGCTCAATAAATATTTGTTGAAATAATGAGCGAATGGAAATTAAGATTTTTATCTTGTGTAATATGTATATTTTGCTTAATTTTTATTTACGGTATTAGAGATATCCTCTGTTTTGTTTTATAATTACTGAAAAGAAACCCTCAAGTGACTCAGAGCTGTTATTCTCTGGTTATTCCTACTACAATCAATGCTATTTCATGTATTTGTTATTATTTTGTAACCAAGTAGACTGTCTTAAAGATCTTTGAATCCCCGATGTTTACGCATAGCATAAATGCCTAGTATCTCACACACACACACACACGCAAATGAACATGTGCTGTTCTCATTGAATGGATAAGTGGTAATAATTATGGCAACTATGGAAATTAAACCTTCCCCTGGAGCAATAAAACTATTAAATAAAATAAAACATTAGAACCATGCTTGGTATAGTAAGCACTTAATAAATCTTAGCTATATTATTATTATAAAATGATCTCTGATAAATAAATTTTCATAAAGTTCCAAGGGAAACTCATGCAGAAAAGATTACATTTGTGAATTAGATAAGAAATCACAAAAGTGTTATCATAATATGAACCATTAAGTGTGAGTATGACTTTGCGTGTAGCTGGATATAAACATCACATTTTAAAACTACATTTGCATTTTTATTGTTAAAAGTACATTTGCAAATGACACATAGTAGGCACCTATCTGTACAATTAAATACTTAAAATATTAAAAGTAATAAATCAGCCCTTTCCCAGTCAGGGCACATGCCTGGGTGGCAGGCCAGGTCCCCTGCGGGGTCACGTGAGAGGCAACCACACATTGATGTTTCTCTCCCTCTCTTTCTTCCTCTCTTCCCTTCTCTAAAAATAAATAAATACAATATTTTTTAAAAAGTAATAAATCAGAGATAGGATGAAACTAACTTGGGGAAATTTCACCTTTGGATGATAAACATGCTTTCTAATATAGTAAGAATGATATATTAATTAAAATACATAAACTATGAGATAGAGAAAGAATCTAGTTAAGAACTTACTTTCAAGAGCAATCTTCATTTTCATTCTGTTACTTGAGTCTTTCCTTAACTTTAGTAGCCCTTTAAAAATCTTATCAAAGTACCAATCAAACATAGTATCATTAATGTTCTTCAACATGCAAACTATCAAATCCGATGAGATAACACAATAAATTTCAATGATAGCAAAACAGGAAAGTGTACTATGTGGGATGTAAAACAAAGCATGTGTTTATTATATCTGGAAACAGATTGGAAAGGACTTACCCTACCTCCAATTAATGAGAAATGGTAAAGGTTTCTAAAATATGTGGATAAGTGAAAAAAATGATAATTCACTTCTTTTTCTGAAATTGTGATAAGAGAAAGTCATCAACAGAGCAACTTTATCATATGAATGTGGTTTAATCCATAGTTATCAAAAATAAGAGTAACAACACTAATACAACAATAAACACATGACAAGGAAAACTACTGCTGGCCTGTTTACTGGGGCACTTGCAAATGGAAAACTTTATCCAGAATTTAATTATTAAGAACTCAGAAAAACTCTTCCATATCAACCATATTCCCATCCCAAGGAGAGATTTTTCAAGAGCTGTGAAGTTCTAGGTTTGGGAAAGGCACTTGCTGAGATTCTAATATTCACTTGAAAGTTCTGTACTCAAGAAAAAATAATATTTCAGGTTTCTTTAAATGAAAAAAAAAAAACCTATGATGTTAAGGTGAAAAAAGAAAAATGAAATGGCAGTGGCCATGCTTTAATGATTTAAGTTGGCATCTGTTCAAATGACCTGGGCAAATGTTCCTTTGAAAAATGTCATGGAATTTTTATTAATGATGAATATTTAAGGTCTCAAACCATACTCATCTTAAAGATGACTACTTTAGCAATCTAGGTTCTGTCAAAACTGGGTTTTGAATGACTTGACCCTCATAATAATCGAACTAGATCTGCATGCAAATGTGGTCTAAATCACCTTCCTTTCAGGCATCCAAATTCTTTTGTTGGATATGAACTAAACACGCACCAAAATTTTTAAAAATCTGCTAACACGTATTTCTTCGGCAAACTTATACTTGCTATTCAGTTGCTTATTGCAGTGCAGAATTTTGTGGACTTAACATTTGCAAACCTAGTTTTACAGACTATGAATTTTTTTAGGTATTACTTATTTCTCAATAATACCTGATTTCAAATGTCCAACTACCAGAGAAATATATAAGTTAACACAAAATATTGGGAGTTAAAAACCAAAATAGTTTTGTCTTCATTGAATAAATAAACTTTAACAATGACAATACAAATAATATGATGTAATTTTCAAAACCTTTTTTATTTTACTTTTAGATTAGCATGTACCATATGAGACATTTTCTTAGTGCCTTTTAAGAATTTTCTCATCTACAGTTTTTATATGAAACTTGATGCAGGATAATGGCATAAGACCATAGAGCTGATAAATGATAAAACCAAAATTGAATGCAATGACTTTTAAAAAATTTTTAAAGATTTTATTTATTTATTTTTACAGAGAGGAAAGGGAAGGAGAAAGAGAGCAAAAGAAACATCAATGTGTGGTTTCTCATGTGGCCTCCACTGGGGACCTGGCCCACAACCCAGGCATGTGCCCTGAGTGGGATTTGAACCAGTGACCCTTTGGTTCACAGCCCATGCTCAACCCATTGAGCTACACCAGCCAGGACTGGATAAAATGATTTTTGGAATGATGTTTTCAAATTCATCATAGCAGTGCAAATTCCGGAAGTTCTGGAATATGAAAGCCTTTGGTTCAAATCCCTGTGTTACTGCTTGTAAGCAATGAAACGTGAACTGATCATGCCATGATTATTTTAAAGCTATGAAATGAGAATACTAATAATAGGATCTAATAATAATCTGTCCCATAGGGTCCAATTAGAATTAGATGAAAAAATACATATAATGCTCTTAGAAGACTGTGATACACACAACTTAATGTTTATTACTATTGTAATTGTTATTATTTTATCATGATTTGTTTCCTAATGATTGAATTACTTCTCTTTGGCAGGTACTTTTAATTATAGTTGTTACATCTTATATGTTATAGGAATATAATAAATAACTTAGTATTTATCTGAGGTTAGTATACTTTCGGAAGGTAAGATTTCCAGTATGTCAGAAATGAGGAGATTCCTGCCTTAATGATACACAATTGAGAAATATTTAACTAGAAATAAATCTGTGACTACGATAGTACATATTAAGTCTAAATAAAATAATATTGACATATAAAATGTTAAAATATCAAAACAAAGCAAGTATATGTACTCAAAACTTGGGTTGATTTTACAAATACTGTATAAAAGAGGAAGTGAAGGAGAAAAGAAGGAAAGGAAAATACAAAGCTATTAAGTGCCTACATGTGTCACCTTCTTCTCAGTTTTTCTGAATTTCATAAATTACCCATATCCAAGTCTTGCTAATTCATTTTCAAACTCCATCATTTCTCCACATCTCTACCATCACTTAGTCCAAACTACCATCCTCTTATTTTTATTATAATACTTATCTTTCATTCACTGCCACCCTCTAATTTTTTCTCCACATGCATAAAAATCATATCTCTTTTTAAACATCGAATCTGATCTTGTCACCATCTGATTTTTATCACTCATAAACTTTCAGAGGATTTCCATCGTCTTGGAATAAAGACAATTGTATTGCTCATACTCTGCTCACCTCTAAGGCTTACCTGAGATAATGCTCACCTGTGTTCTTTCTCTTTCATCAGGGCCCTGCATTGGCCATTGGTCCCCTGACACAAACCTTTTCATGTAATCCTCCTCTTCTCAAATGATCTTCTTAAACTTCGTGTGGTTAACTCTGACTCATTCTTCTGATTTGAACTGAATCATCAATCCCTTGTTATACAAAAGGCTTCTTGACATAGCAAGATCCATAATGTAGACTCTGAATTTGAGTGCCTCTCCTTTGAATGATCATAATAGTTGCAACTTTCTATATATTTGTGTTTATTTGATTATTATCTGTCTGTCCTCTAGACTGGATTAGTAACAGCTAATTTGTAGTCCTGTGGTATTATACATTGTTTTAATGTGCTTTATGGACACTAATTAAAATTCTCGTAGCAACCTAAACAGTGAATTCTATTATAAATAGTACTTTACAAGTAGAAAGATCTAAAGTATGAAAATCAAGTACATTTTGCAAGATCACAAGGTAATAGATGCAGGGCTCAACCAGGCATTACACTCAGAGTACTTTCTCTGACTTGGTTCATTTGTTGCCTCTTAGGAGCTGCACAGTGATGGACATTATCAACGTCATGTCCTCCAGAATGATCACAGAGATTGAATACAAACTGATGGACACACGTTAAAAGATATTTTGGCATCATCTATCAAGATGTAAAATCGACTTATATTTGAACCAGCAATTCTGTTTCTAGGGTTATCTAGGACTTCTAATGTTTCATGTGCTCAAAATATAGGTAGCAGAGCATATATTGCTTTATGGTATGGACTAGCAATAAGTTCAGACAATGGCAAAGTTCATCAGTAGAAGACTGAATAAATGCATCACAATACTCTAGGCCAGGAGTGTCAAGCTCATTTTCATCAGGGGCCACATCAGCCTCACGGTTGCCTTCAAAGGGCCAAATGTAATTTTAGGA
The DNA here is from genome assembly GCA_004026765.1 of Micronycteris hirsuta. Lineage (NCBI taxonomy): Eukaryota > Metazoa > Chordata > Mammalia > Chiroptera > Phyllostomidae > Micronycteris > Micronycteris hirsuta. The sequence continues at coordinate 43,461 of PVJI01003386.1, forward strand.
CTGTATACATGTAACTACTCCTTAACCAGAGGCACGGAGCTCTACATTCAGCCTTCATAAAAATTAGAACTATTTTGCTGATATGAAATGTACCCAATATATAAAGCTAAACAAATAAAAAGTGAGGAACAAATCAGTGCACAAAAGCTTATCCTGTTTTTATTGTATATATATGCACTATATACATATGTGCATGTATATGGTCACAATGTATAGAACAATACATGAATTTGGTAATAGTGATTGTCCTTGGAAAGGAAGATGAAGACGCTGACATCAGTGTTCGAACAACTGACTTCTCAGTGTCCATTGTTTTCTTCTTTCCATCACATATATTGATGTTTTACATTTTTTAAAAAAAGGGGGATAAGGGAGGAAAGAAAGGGAAAGGTCTAGTCAAGGAACAGGTAGAAATGACCCATGGGTATGGTCAACAGGGTGGAGATTGACTGTGGGGGAGGGGCAGGCCAGGGGAGAGCAAGGGGAGAAAATTCGGGCAACTGTTACAGGACAATAAAAAATAATAAAAACAAAAAAATGAACTCACAAGTTGGGGACTATAATAGCTCAGTGAAGATAATCTAAGGCAAATATTGTAAGGCAAATACAAAATTTCGTTTTGAAAAGATATGTATCATTTTTCCTCAAGGGTTATCTAACTGCAAGTGAAGCAAAATAGTTTAAAACGTTCAGGCTATCTGCATGTGCAACAGGAAAGGGAGAACATCTCTTCAATATACACTTAAGAAAACGACTGGGGCAGCCACTTTCATCTATTGGGTTGATCAGAACTTCTCTTTGGGAAGATGGTTGTTCCTTTAGCGAAGCACATTCCGGACCTTCGGGCATGTGACAATCACAACCCCCCTCCCACTACCTTAGCCTCTAGGCAAAGTCAGGAAGAGGAAAGTTAGAGCTGAATTTTTCTGCAGAATACATTTTTTAAAAATCCTAAGTTTTCTTGGATAGCTTACAGGGAGGGGCTCTAAAACCTGAGGAATATCCAAAGTTAAGGAGAGCCAGAGTAACAAATTAAAAATTGCACAATGAATATTTCTAGGAACAATGATAGTCAACATTTAATCTTTAGCCATTTCATCTTCTATCCTGTGCCCTAAATCTTTAATAAAGGATGAACACACAAGCTGACCGATATTAAAGGTGCTCTGGAATATTAAAAATGAGATAAAGTGGTGATCGGGATGGGAGGGCAAATATCAAGTGCAGGACCAAGAAAGATCGTAAAAACATCAGGTGCAGGTAGAGAAAAACATACTGCAGTGTAGACTCTTAACAAAACTATAACCTCCTTTTTTCTCATACAACTTAAGTTTTTTAAATACACTGGAAGGATTGGCTATTTCCACAATGCAGAAAGAGGACTTTGAAACACTAAAAAATATTTAAAAACACAAAATGCTTATGAGGCTAAGATTTGGGACTTAAACTTGAGGAGCTTGCATGTCTGTTTATCAAGGGAAAAGTGCTACCTAAATAAAAGATTATTTACTTTAAATTCTATCTTAAATTCTGAATCAAAATGCCACAATTGTATATTCTAAAATATAACGCTATCATAAATTCATTAAATCATGTGCACTGAGTTAGGTCAGGAAAGGAACTAAACTAGAAATGAAGGAATTTTAAATATCTCTCTAAAATTGTGAAATAGGAATTATAGGCAGACTAGAATTATAGTCAAACATTTTCTCGGCATTTACTCGCTTGGCAGTTAGCCCTCAAGATGAGGCATCTGGTGATTTGAACACCATTCTTAAACACAAGCCAAGGTTATGCATCCATCGAACTTTCCACTTTAACTGAAATAATTTTTGTTATCAGAGTTTTTAGTTCATCCAACATTTTCACTTGCTAAATCTTATACTTTAACAGTAGGGTACTATAAATGGGTAAATTTGGACAGAATTACAGGAAGACAAATTATTGAATTTAAACATCTTTAGTTGCTTACAGTGGTAATGTTCCAGTGCCGGTAACTCTAGAAAATTCTGAGCATTATATATGAAAATATTAATGTGGGAAATCACACACACAATGAAGCAAAAACAAAAATTGTAATTATTAGACCATATTAGATACTACTATTCTTATTTTTAGCAGGAGACTTAATTACCTATTTAAGTTTCTAAGAAATATTTTCCTGGTCATATATCAACCTGGATACTACATGGATATGTTTTTTGTGCTGTGTAGCTTCTTCAAGAGAAATTAACATACTATATGAATCATCAATATGCTCCAATTATAACCTATTTATATAACTCAATTTTTTAACAAGAATTTGTTTTGGGTTTAGACTCAAAATAATAGCCATTAGATTTTAATAGTGTTTCCTAATCATGAAGCTCTGCAAATATGTCATCTTGCATTCTGTGAATTCTCATTATTTTGAAAAACATTGATACAGTGGTAAGTGTGAGAACAAAAATAGTTATACACAGACACATTCTCAAAAAAAAAAGCACACCATTACATTTCAATCATGACATGGGCCAATTCTCTTGTCTTAGGTGTTTTACACATATAATCTCATTTTTTCTTTTTATTGAGAGATAATTGACATATAACAATGATAAAGTTTAGGGTATACAATGTACTGATTTGTTATATTTATATTTTGTAATATGATTTTTTTAAAGATTGTATTTATTTATTTTTAGACAGAAGGGAAAGGAGGGAGAAGGAGAGGGACAGAAATATCAATGTGTGGTTGCCTCTCATGTGGCCCCCACTGGGGACCTGGCCTGCAACCCAGGCACGTGCCTTGACTGGGAATCGAACCAGCAACCCTTCGGTTCACAGCCCGCGCTCAATCATATATTTTGTAATATGATTATTAACATAATGTTAGCTAACACCTCTATCATGTCACATAATGATAATTTCTTTCTTTGGTGGTGATGACATTTAAGATCTAGTCTCTTAGCAACTTCAAAATATATAATACAGCATCATTGACTATAATCACTATGCTGAGCATTAGCTCTCCAGAACTTAATCATCTTCTAACTGCAAGTGTTTATCCTTTGACTAACCACACGCCAGTGCATCCATTCCTCAGCCCCTGGGAATCATCATTCTGCTTGCTGTTTCTAGGAGTTTGAGTTTTTAAGATTCCATTAGAAGCAACGTCATTGTTAGGCAAAATGATTTCTAGGACTTTGTGCGAAGCAAGTTGTTCTGTGACCAACAGTTCACCCTGAGAGGGGTGACCCTGTTTGACCTGAAAGCAACGTTTTCACAGAGATAAGTAGGCTCATCATTGCTTTGGAACATATAGCTACTAGCCAGCATGTGTCACTTGGCTACAAGCAACCTGAGTTCCTGAAGGCTGTGTATCTCAACCTCCCACCTACTTCGGTCCTGTCGTCTACTCACGCTCCATCTCCTGTGTCCTCGTACAATGACATTTCTTTGTCTACCTGGTTGAAGTCCTTCAGGATCATAATAAATACTTTACTCTCCCATTACCTAACCACAGTATTCCAGTCAACTCAGTGATTCCAAAATATTCTGATTTAATTCACATTTTTCCTTCTCCACTATGATCTTTCAAAACCTCCTGGCAAAAAAAAAAAAAAATGAAAGAAAGAAAGAAAGAAAGTCACATTCATCCTGGGCTTCTGAAGTAGCCCTACAACTGGTAACCCTTGCCCCTCTATTACTCCATGTACCTCATAGATGCAAAAGGGATCTTACAAAACGCCCACTAAAAATTCTCCAATGTCTTTCTGCAGCACTTAATATAAGTTCCAAATTCTGGATTATGAATCCTTAGTTGATCTGGCATTTTTTTACCTTTCCTGTCACTCTTGGACTACCCTGTCTCCTTCTCATTCTGCTCTAGCCAAATTGGCCTCTTCTCTTTCTTCAAGTCTTTAGACAAGTAACATCTTTTGCTTAGAAGACTCTTCCCTCTGATGTTTAAAAGGTTGGCTCCTTCTTGTCAATCAGAACACAGTTACAGTGTTAACGTCCTCTGAAAAGCTTTCTCTGGCCAATTTAATGTACCCTTGAGGCCAAAATTTGTCAGAATAGCATGTGTTACCATTGGATACTTATGTAATTGTTTATCTAATAGCTTATTGTATTATCTTTAAGACTACAATGTGAGGTCCGTTTTGTCTGATTTGGTCTTCACTGTATCTTCAGTATCTAGAACCTTATCTAACTAATACTTTGTTGTATAAATGATTGAATGAATGACTGAATAAATAAAAAGGTGAATAGTCTGTAAGAAAGTTTTCATAATCTCACTGTTAGAATAATTTTTTCTTTTTTCTTTTGTTTTCATATGGCTTCTAAGCATTACTGTGTTTGCTTAATGGGATTTGTAGATGTCATTCTCCTCTGTTATAACCTGAACAATTTGATATCAGTGTTTTGGTTGTTTTTTTTGTTTTTTTTTTTTTTTTTGTCCATCTCTGTATTTTCTAAGTGTCTTAGACATAATGGCCATTCATAAGTGTTTGTCTAATTGAATTATGTTCTCTCTACAAAATCTCAAGAGTCTCTCATGAGCATTCCTAAAGGAAAAGTTTTCTCTTGGAACCTCTCATGAGTACTTATCCCAAAATTAATTGCTACTTCTCTATTCCCATTGTGATCAGCCTATGTTAAGTGTTTTTAACAATGAGATTTCTATCGTAGACCTCTCTCCTCATGTTTATTTCCACAGCCAGACTGAGAGGATGTTTGTGTGGTTTCTTAAATGTAACAGGACTTAAAAACATCATTAATAATAAATGGGAGTAATGTTTATTTATTTGTCAATTCCCATCAGACTGTGGGGAGTCACAGAGGAAAATAGTATGCCCACGCAGACTGAGCAGCATTTCCGGGTTGTCAGAGTTACCAGAGGAGGATCGTGCATTGTTCTGGACAGGACTTGACTGTCAGATCCGCCGCTCAGTCAGTCTTAAGCAACTCACTCTGAGAAAATAAAGCAGAAGAAAAATATAGCAAAGTCATGAAATCCTGTGACAATCAAAGGAGAGCCCATAGTTTTCTTTTGGGGTTGGGGTAAGTGCATGATACAACTCCTATTTAGTCTTCATGTTTCTATTCTGGCTACAACAAAAACAATCTTTTCAGGAAAAAATAGGTACTTCAGGTATATAGAAATCGTAATTTCATTAATTTCTAATATGATTGTGCCTTACTCTGACAAAACTTGAACATATAAAAGAAAAACATACAATGCACACACAAATGTTCAGCACAAAAAAAACTTCGTAAGCACACAATGGCTAAATTTGCAAAGAAACATGTTTTGGCAAAAATTACTTAACATATTTGGGGGAGCAGGAAATGTGCCTTTGAGATGTAGTTACAAGTTGAGGAAACTCAACACTCTCTGATGCCCCTGTCTCGACAAGGCTGTAATTTTTTTAATAGGAGACTTTTGACAAACTGTTGTCTCTGGGAATGCAGCAGTAAGGGAGACAAGGTATGCCATACCTTCCAGGACTTTTTCATTACAGTGGGAAATTTCACAGTTTAGCATGTACCAAATGAGGAAGACATTCTTATTCAATCACTTTCTTCAATTACATTTTGTGTCTCTTCCTGTACAAGTTGGAACAGCCAAAATTGCGTAAACTTGGCACTGAAACCAGAGTAGCAGAGGGCAGCAAAGGCCACCCTTGCTCTGCAGATCCTCAGTCTGAGAATTCTGTAGCCGTTCAGTCTCTTCTCACTTCCCAAAGATATCAAAAAAGAAAAGCAAGGTAGCAGCTCCTAGCTAAGATCTAAAGTCTCCAAGCAGTGCATGGAAGCACAATAAAATCCAAAGGTAGGTAATGTTCCAGAATTCCTACAATGCACTTTGGTTTGGGGAGTGGGGCTGGTGGGGTGGGTATCACATTCAAATTCTCCTACCATTATGCCATCCCTTAGAGTCATGTGGCCTACAGTGACAGCATTTGGCAAGATGTCCTGAAATATTTGAACACAAATGACACTTGTTGAGATGAAACAATTTCTGAGAGTCTTAATTTATTGGTCTATCCACATTTGACTTTAAAGTTTCCTTGGACATAATCCTGGTTACTTTAAACTTAAATCTTTTTATCCCTATAGCTATAGCACTACCTTAGGGGTGGCTTGCATTTTGCCAAGAAGACACACTTAATCCCCTATGCTATTCATTCCAGATGACATTAATCAGTTCATCTGAAGGTTCTGTTTTAGCATTCAGGAATTGAATGATCTTTATTCTTTCTCAGATTATGTTACTTTCTGGATGAAGTATTCACATATCTATATGACAGTCTATCAAATATATATCTGAAGAAGAAAAAAGGCCAGATCTAACCACGGGTCCTGAAAGAGAGTTTCAATCAGGCAATCAGACCAGTTCTCTGATCTTGGCATTGAAGAATTTGATATGAAAATTTCTAGGCTGTGTTACTCAAGATCCTCAAATTCCATAGCCTGCTCTAACCATCACTTCCAACAGCAGTATATTAGTGCCTGGAAAGGATACACAATATTCTGCAAAATATACCATCTTGGGCTAAGTATCCTCCAAATATTTTCCCCGACTGATGCTAAAAAATGCAGGTGTCAGTTTTGGTAGGGCTTCAGAGATGGTGTTGACTTTTTGGTATATTTCAGAGATAAATACTACACAGCTTTCTTCCCAGTACATATATATCTGCTTTTGCAAAAATTGGGGGGAAATGATTACCTGAAATCTTTCAATGAAATAAAAGCTCACTAACATTATGGCTTCACAGCTTTTCCTTCATCCACAAGAACACATTTTATCTTTTCTCCTTCCTTGGTATGCCTGGCCTACAAATACTCTAGACCCCATCTTCCTCCCAGAAATAATTCAGGAATGCATTTACATGACTGAAGTCTGAACTTCTACTGACATTATGGGTAACATGAAAACACACTTATGATCGTAGTTATTTGTTTATTTATTTTTCATTTATTTATTCCATTAATTCATCTGTAATGTTTGCAGGTGTGTTTACTCCGCTGTGTGTGAGGGGTTGGGGAGAAGGAGGTTGTTCTTTCATTGCCTTGGGTATAATTTCCTCATTTTAATCTGTACTCTCAGCCAAGTTGGGGAAAAAAATGAAAAGGCTCAGGCAAAGTACTCTCAGCCAAGTTGGGGAAAAAAATGAAAAGGCTCAGGCAAATTATTAATCACTAGTGTTTGTCCTGTGATAATTATTATTGAGAAAATAGCAGTGTAGAGGGCATGAAAATAATTCCAATTGAGGCAAATAGCTTGTACTCCAAACATACCCTTCAAGAGGTCAAAGCTTCTCTCTGTCAGAAAGGGGACAGTGTGCTGATTTCCTTAAGAACTACTTAAGAGTCCTTAAACCTTTAATATGTATGAATTAGTAGTTCAGGCTAACTGTAAATAGTAGGTCATTTTTTTTCCTCCTGTAGTAAGATTATACTATTGATTATTGTACTGCATTGCTAGATGTGGGATGAGAGATTGCCAAGGTCATAAATCCAGAAGTTTATATGATTAGACAAGAAAAACAAGCACTTGTCAAGCTTTAGCAATTTCGAGGTAAGTCTATTTATTTTTTGTATAATAGAGTATCTCACTACATTACATGATGGCACTTTTTAAATCATCTCAGTGGATACAATCTACCAACTTTGAGGCAATGGGCAAATAATGATGCAATGAATGATGTTGGCATTATAGAATTATACCACTTGTAATTAATCACTATGTTAAATTTTCCATGGAAAAGAGACAGAATATCACTAGTATCTTTAGTCTAAACTTTCTTGGAATATTATAAACTGGAAGTTTTAGTGATCTAACTGCTTATGAGGCACTAGAAACTAAAGAATATGAAAACCTGCAGATGGAAACTTTAAATACTGCATATTTCATCAGTTGGTTCTTTCTCCATGTTGCAAGTATCAATTATTAAATACTACCAATATTATTTAAGTAGTCACTTTTAATCATAATATTTTACATGTATATTTATACCATCATAATGAAAGCTCCCAATGTGTTTTACAGACTACACAGCTTTATTAATAAAATGTGACTATCTCCACTAAAAGCATATTTTTATTCGAGATAATTGTAAACTGCAATAGTCATAGATTATGCTAATGGACAAGAGAAAGAACATGAATAAATACAAGTCATAGATAATCCGCCAAACCTAATTTTAACAGCTATTTTAAATTTTCTTCTTGTACCAAAACCTTTATAAGAGTTGCTAACAAGTAATAAAATTGACTGATTGGCATTTCATTCTGCCTTCCTTCTGTTGCTTACAAACTAGTGGAAATGCTAACAAGCATGGAAATAGCCAGTGGGCAGGGAGTAGAGGGAAAAGGAAGAGAAGGAGGAACAGGGGTAATTCACCATCTAGATAATCAGCTCATGAATAACACAGAGTTGACTGAAAAGATAACACTTAAGTAAGTACTGTAATAAACTCAGTAATCAGTATTCTCAGTGGCTTAGTGGCAGGAAAGAGAACTACCCTTTTTAAAACTACGGGGAAGTCCATGATTTTTGCAGAATTTATAGGGCAAAGAAGCTATCAGGCTTCAATCCAAAAAAAAATCTGTGGTCGTTGAACTAGAGGGTTTAGATCATCTAAAAAATGTCTTTGCTTAGGTTACATAAAGGCTCCAAGTTTACAAGAGCTTAAGGGGCATGTGTATATCATTATGATGTCATCACTGCTGGAAAAATTCACCAATCACAAAATTCAAGATAGACAATATGTCACAAAGTGGGTTGTTCTGATCTTCTCCAAATTATTTTTTTTCTTAACTTCCAGAAGTTACATGTTATTTCATCGGAGACATGGGGAAGCCTTGTGAGAAGACAGATGGTTGGGTTTAGTGACGGCAGGATGGCCTGATAAAGAAACACTTCTATTTATTGTCACCTTGCTTGGGTACACGGTTTGTCACAGATATTTTTAACATTACTCCTAATCAAGGATTGTGTATTTAGTTCTCTTTTTCACTCTATCACAAAATCCTCTATTACATCCAAGTAAGGAAGAGTTGGTTGCTCAATGGCAGGAAATAGAAGCACTAGCTCCGTTTCCCTACCAGCGTCTTTCAATCCGCTTTCTATAATCATTTTAGACATATCTCTGCTAGCAATCCCTCCGATAATGATCAAATAAAATGCTTCTCTTTACACAAACTTTACCTTCCTGGGCTACTAAATATCTATTATACTTCTTCCATGTTCTCAAAGAAATTAAGTCTCTGTGTTCGTTTTTTTCTTACCAGGAGTCAATCATGTTCTCACCACCTGCAGGCAATTTCACTTTCCAGGACTCATTTCTGCTTTGCTCAGCAATATTTTGACTTCTAGATCTAGAGTCTTAACACTGGCAAAGCAAACCTTAACTCTCTTGTTTCAGAATGTTGAACGTTGGCAAATAAGTTCATGACCTCACCTCTAGATGTATGCTTAGTATCACATATTTGTATTGGGGATATTAAAACTCCTGCATTTGTCACTCCTAATTGGGTCCCAGGCAGGAAAAGAGCAGTTCGCAGCATGCCCTCTGTGAGCTGTCGTAAATAGAAACATGAGGCTGTGCCAAATTCTCTAAGGCTTGACAGCTGATGATAAGGATGTTTTAATTTAGTGGACACAGAGAACTTCTTCTAACATCAGAATGGGGGAGCCCCATAAGTTCTGTTTTTGTGCACACATTCAGATTTTGACCGAACAAAAAATAACTTACAGTAGCATTTTAAAGTCAGCAGAGGGATTGACTTTAGTGGAATTTAGAAGTACGTTGACAGTATAAAATAAAATCATAACTGAAATAAATAAAAACAATCTTAGACATTTTCTTTCTCAAATATTTATAGCATTAAGGGAATACATGCACAGAAAGAATATTATTTTACAAAGATTTTGGGATTTTTTTTTTTCCTTCTTTGCTGTGGCCTTCCTTTCGACTCAGTTACTTGTATCTCTATACAAATCCAGTGTGATTAGAAAACATGATTAGGGATGGTACCTTATTTTTAAAAAATTTTATCTTTCAATTCCAGTTTATATTCAACATTATTTTGTATTAATGTCAGGTGGACAGCATAGTGGTTAGACAATCATATGCTTTACAAAGTGCCCCCTCCAATATTTCCAGTACTCATATGGCACCATACACAGTTGTTACAATATGGACTATATTCCCTATGCTGTGCTTTACATTCCCATCATTAATTTGTAACTATCAATTTGTACTTCTTAATCCCTCCACCTTTTTTTCACCCAGCTCCCCAACCCTCCTTTCCTCTGGCAACCATCAGAGGAAAGGGGGGTTCTCTGTATCTATGTGTCTATGAGTATGTTTCTAATTTGTTTGTTTACTTTGTTCATTAAATTCCACATATAAGTGAGATCATATGGTATCTGTCTTTTACTGACTTATCTCATTTAGCATAATACACTCTGGGTCCATTCATGTTATTGCAAATGGTAAGATTTAAATAATTTTTATGGCTGAGTATTATTCCATTTTATATATGTACCACCACTCTCTTATCTATTCATGTATTTGGGGGCACTTGGGTTGCTTCCGTGTCTTAGCTATTGTAAATAAATCTGCAATGAACATAGGGGTACATATATTTTTTTCAAATTAGTGTTTCAGGTTTCTTCATATATACAGCCAGAAGTGGATTTGTTGGGTCATAAGGCAGTTCTATTTTTAAATTTTTGGGGAAGTTCCACACTATTTTCCGTAGTGGTTGCACAAGTCTGTATTCCTACCAACAGTACACGAGGGTTCTCTTTTCTCACATCTTCACCAGCACTTGATATTTGTTGATTTAGTAATGACAGCCATTCTGACAAAAGTGAGGTGATATCTCACTGTGGTTTTAATTTGCCTTTCTCTGATGATAAGTGACATTGAACCTCTTTTCATATATCTATTGGCCACCTGTATGTCCTCTTTGGAAAAGCGTCTATTCGGGTCCTTTGCCCATTTATTTGATTGTTTGTTTATTTGGTGTTGTGTAGTATGAGTTCTTTATAAATTTTGTATATTAACACTTCATCAGATTCATCATTGGTGAATATCTTCTTTCACTCGGTAGGCTGTCTTTCTGCTTTGTTGATTTCCTTTGATGTGCAAACACATTTTTAGTTTGATGTAGTCATTTTTTTTCTTACTGGAGGAGATATATCAGAAAAAATATTGCCAAGAGAAGTGTCAGAGATTTTGCTGCCTATGCTTTCTTCTAGGAGTTTTATGGTTTTCATTCTTACATTTAAGCCTTTAATCCATTTTGAGATTATTCTTGTACATGATGTAAGAAGATGGTCTAGATTCATACTTTACATGTACCTGTCCAATTTTCCCAGTGACATTTATTGAACAAACTGTCTTTACACCACTGCGTGTTCTTGCATCCTCTGACATATGTTAATTGACCATATATTGCAATCATATTTCTTTAGTCTCTTTCATTCTGGAACATTTCCTCAGTCTTTCCTTAATGTCTGTGACCTTGACAGTATTAAAGATTATAGTTTGTTATTTTGTAGAATTTCCTCGATGCAGATTTATGTTTTTTCACAATGCATTTTTTAAATTTATTTTATTTATTGATTTTAGAGAGGGACAGGAAGGGAGAAAGAGAGAGAGAGAGAGAGAGATTAATTTGTTGTTCCACTTAATTATGCATTCATTGGTTGATTCCTGTTTGTGCCCTGACCAGTGATCAAACTCCCAACTGTAGCATGTTAGAACGATGCTCTAACAAACTGAGCTGCCTGGACAGGGCAAAATAAATCTACTTATTTATTTATTATTGAATTTTGGGGTGACATTTGTTAATAAAATTATGTAGGTTTAAGGTGTACAATATCATAATACATCATTTGTATATTGTATTATGTGTTCACTACCCCAAGTCAGTCTCTTTCCATCACCTCTCTTGCCTCCTCCCACTCTCAGTAAGTTCTTTTGATTAATTCTTTCACATTTTTCACCCATTTCCCCAACTCCTCTCATGAATAAGAATGGTTGGTTATATGTAGTTTCTTTTGACATGGCTGGGGAGAAATAGATAATAGACAGTGGAAAGACCTATTGAAACACACTTGAGTTTTGATGTTTTAATTGATATATTTTATTTGAATAAACCTGCTCTATAAAATTACAATGGTAGAAAGTTACACTTTTTTTTTTTTGCTTTCCTTTCTACTATGTGTAACTAATGCAATATGAGAACATGTAGACCCACTCTATGATTTCCGATATTCCGTGGGAAGTGCATTTACTCTCAAATAGCTCCTTCAGACCACCATTTGCTGCTTACTGTGATCCAAGATAAAAATTTTAATCTTTTGGCTTCAAATATTGATGACTGATATAATGTATTGAGTGGACCCAAAAGTCTGTATGTTTTTTTTCATAAACAAGACACATTTTTCTTTTTCACCAATAATTTTATTGATTTGAATATTTTGAATATGTCAGCTATCTCCCACATAGTATAATTGATTGTTCCCAGTTAATGTCTTGATTTGATCACTATCATTTTCACCTGGTCTACCAACCGTGGAGCAACATCCAGCAAGAAATCTGCAGCATGAAACTTCAGAAACCACTTTTGACACATTTGGTCAGCCACCTTCTCCATACACTGCACAAATCTTTTTCTTTTTTGCATTTCAGTTGCATTTTTACTTTTTTGAAATAATAAAGTATAACATACCAAATATGTGTATTTTTTCTATTTTCAATATTAAAATGGCTACATGACATATCACCAATTTTGATTTTAAAAAAGTGCAGGCTGATATGACAGCTGTCACAATACAATCTAACAAAATTGTTTCGAATGAAGTTAAAAAACAACTAAGTGCTGCTACAGCCATTTTATGGGGGTAAAAAAACAAATGAACTTTTTGACTTAACTCAATAGTATCAATGATATCCAATTGTTACCAAACTCTTGAAAAATTTTAGTTCTACTTTGAGACTATATTTTCATGATGAGAGTAGAAAGAATCCTCATGGGAGCTTGAGGGGAGTAGGGAATTTTATCTTTGAAATAGAGAATGAGAAAAACACCATTGTCTTGTCTGTTACAGTTTTCCCCTGAGATAACCCTGGATCCAACATATCAGAAAACACAAATTTATTTCTGTTATAATTCTTACCAAGAAAATTTGACCATTAGTTAATGACAAAATAATTTTCATCAGCATTTGAATTTGCATTTATAAATTATCTTTTTCTTGGGAATTTTATGTCATATATTCACTCATTTCTTAACCTGTCTCTTGATTTCTTTCTAAGTAACTTTTGCCAAATATGAGTCTCTTTAATTATTAAATGTCATTTTATTCACAAATGCTGAGAAAGCCATTGAGGAAATAAAATAAAAATACATTTATATAAAATATTACTATTGATAATGCATTTTCACCTGGATTATTTTATTTATTTAACCCTCATGGTTATCCAATGTACCAGTGAAAATAGCTAGACTATACTGCAGTAACAATCCCTACAATTGTTTATGTCTTGCTTACTACACATATTTACTGGGGATAATCATATATCTTTATATATAGATAGATAAATAGATGACATGCCATCAGTTAAAAGTTTCCCATGACAAAAGATTGATCATAATTGAATGAAGATTTTTAATTCATAGATCTATGTATCTATCTATGGATAGATATATCTTTGTATTACAGCAACAGGAACTTAGTATAACTGAAGCTTCATCTCAATATGTTAATCTGAAATCACGACAGCAATAATAATCATTTAAAAACAGCATATGGTGCACTGACTTTAAAAGTTTCTATCCAGAAGTAATGCATACTTTCCATTTCACAATTCATTGACCAAAATGATTCGCATGGTCACGTCTAACCTCAAATGGGGTGGAGAAATGAAACCCTACCAACTGCCTGGAAAAGGGAATACTTAGAAGTATTTCATTAATGCACTGATAAGTATTACACCCAAATAGGTAATTATTTCTCTTCCTGTTTCACAGATGCATGTATTTATTTGTACATATATCAACCTATTGTATTGGGTACATTCGTTTCCAAACTCTCATTCTCATGAAATTAATCAAGGGGCAGGATAAGAGACACAGAAGGACATGTGCAACAGAGGTTTTTGTGTTTTTTTTTACATTTAAATGACTCAGATTAAATTCAGTACTTCTGTGTGCAGTTACCTTTCCTTTCCATATCTGTTGAAGTGTCCTCAATTCAATGTGATGGAGGAGCTTTTTACTGCCAGTAATTACCGCAGTCCATTCCTCACCACTGTAAAGTAGCCAACGTGGCTGCCATGGCTGGGCCAAGTTCAAACAAGCCCTGTCATCAGTTAAAAGTTTCCCATGACAAAAAATTGATCATAATTGAATGAACATTTTTAAAATGCGAGATCTGTTCATTTATTTAATCATAAATAAATAATAGCTTATCCATTTTAACTAGCGATCCCACCAATTCTAGATGCACTCTATTGCCTTTATAAATGTGTTAAGTAAATGGGAACACATTAACTGAAGTTGAAATATTTGTTTCTCATGTGCATTTACATTTTAGTTCTTCTTTCTAATGCTCAGTACATGACAGGCCATATTAAAAAAAAATAGTGGTGTACATATGAACGTCTCTAACTTTTCCCAATTCTTATTTTTGCATACCTTAAATTTTGGTTTTAGCAAGTCATCCTTAAGTTTGATACACTAGCATATATGTACAATTGAGCTCCAAATAATGTATGGGTTTTAACTTTGCTTATTTTTCAACCACTTGTTAAAAATATGATAACAGAAACTCATGTAAGCCAAAATCAGTGAGGATGTTTCCCTGATGCAGCTATATGTTCGTAAGTTCATACTGAATTATTTTTATATGTTTTTAACTACTTTCTTTCAAAATTCCTGAGTCATATTAAGTTTAACTCCTAATTCCTTCATAGTGCATCATTGATGATATAATGATGAATAATCCTTGAATTGTACACAAATTTATGCATATTTACTACAGACATGCCTTTGTCAATAAAATAAAAGTATTTCATTCAAGGTTCTTGGGTAAAACAATAGGGCAAGAACTGAGTAATTTAAACAATAAGAGAATCATTGCAAGGGAATTTGGACTCAGGAAAGTAGCAGAAAGTTGACAAAACAAGGTTAAAACTGGCAGAAGTCAAAGAAGTTCTCTGGGAGGTGTGCAGCAGGAACCCAGTAAAGGGCACGCACCAGAAACCAGATGGTTTGCACGCCATCTAGGCTGTTGCTGGAAATCTGACCTCCAAGTGCTTCCTCTGCCACTAGCACAAGACCCAGCCTTTCAGGGTTCCTGATCGACCAAGCTTATGTCCTGTGTCCAACTCTTGACTCTATCTGTGAGTGGAAGAAGGAAGACTATACCTTACTTCCTCCAATAGAACTAACAGCTTGTGAAAATTTGCTGTGGGAAGGTGAGCATAAGTAATTTGCAGTCAAATTTACACAAAGTATGAGATTCCTGCCAAAGAGATACAGGTATAGATGTTGAAATAGGAAGGGGTGGGGTGGAATATAGAACAAATTTTTTTTTTTAAAAAAGCATACACTACTCAGAAGTACTCATAAACATGATTGTAAAAATGTTATCTACTAATATTATTTATTCTGTTTTAAAAATTATAAAGAAAATATTTTATATTCAAGATGTTAGTTTTTGTTTTAAAATTTATTTTGTATAAAACAGTAGGAGTTTATTTATTTGTTTTTATTTTTTAAGCACCCATGACAGATTTCAGTTGCCACAGTACACTGTCCAAGGCTAGCAGAATCACCCAATTTGTACTATAATGACTTAAAAGAAATCTACCAAAAATAAAATAAAAGAATACTTATACTAAAATATCACCAGCTTTAGGGATTTACAAAAATCTAGTAAATAATGTTGTTAATGTCAAACTGACTTTTCTTCTGGTGTTGAAACTGGAAAAGTCAGCATTCATGCTGCCTGTCACTACGAGAACTCATAAGTAGAGACAAGGATTGAATATTTATTGGTTATTTAGATGATTGGCAATCTGAGAAGACAGTGAGCTATGTACCCTAAAAGACTGTCTTACATCTCATCTCAGACTGACCCTTTTTATGAGGAGAAAAGTGTAGGCAAGGGGTTTGGAATTCTGGAAAAAAGTAGGTAAGAGGTTTGGAATTCAGGGAAAAGGTTAATCAGATAAAAGCTGCAGACCAGCAATTTTCCCGGCATCCTTTCATCTGTTGACTGGTGATTCCTTATCTGTTGTGCTGGGCTGCCTATCTCTCCCTGGAGCACTGTGGCTCAGATACCATCATGATAGCTTGCAGTCCTCCTGAGGCACCAAGGTCAAATTGCTTGTGGGTCTCTGGGAGTCAAGCTGGGTCCAGTCATCCCAGTTCCTAGAACAATAGCTTCCTACATGCATTAATTACTAAACATGTTAACTATAACATAAACGAGAAATTTCCCAACTCTCGAGTTCCCCCATCAATGTCTGTGGTTTTATATGTTTCTATAATTGTGTAGGAGACTTCTGAATCAAAATAACCTGGGAGATGCTATGCTGGTATAAATGCAGATTCTTGAGCCACATCCTAGAATCACTGAACCTTAATTTTGGATGATGCGACTAAAAAATGCACATTTTAAAGAAACATTCAATTATATTTAAAAATTTAAGACCCTAGATATTGCTCTGAGTAGTTCAAACAGAGATTAACTTAAGTTGGATCAAACTTGCTAAATAAGAAAAAGCAAAACAGGAAGATCAAGCAGAATTTGAAAAGGAAAAGCACCATGGAATTGCAAGTGCTTCTGAAGTCTCCCAGTCTAATATTTGCTCACTTTTATGTTTCAAAAGCCAAGATACTTGAGCCGCTACACCAAAAATAGTTTACATGCTTAATAATGTTTTTAAAATAGAGTGGATTTTCACTGTGGTCTAGTCACTTCCTATTTTTCTCATGTGGCTCATATAAAATTTACCAGAGAGTTAGAAGAGAGTTGTAACCCAAGTTTTTAAAATATGACTTCCTCACGTGTGACTTTTTCAGCATATTAAAGGAAAAGTTATTTTGATGAAAGAGATGCTGTGAGGAGAGGGAAGTTACCAGTGTGCCTGCCTTTCCACTGCTTCTGGCCTTAGTGCGCTAGCACACTGTATTGAAATGAATGGAAGCAATTATAAAAGGAAGCTGCTGACCTTTCTGAAAAGGCTGCCAATCCATAATACCTCCTGCAATGCTCATCCCCTTTCTTCGTGCTTAACAAACCTTGTCACCCTTGTCGCCGTGCCTCAGAACCCCTTGTTAACTTTTCCCCTTTTGTTGTCTTTAGGGTATCTGCGGCAGGCCTGCCTGCCGAAATACCTCTCAACTGCCAATTAAAGGGAGTTTAAGAATGAGTACCTGGGGATGAATTAACCTAGCAAGTTAACCTGGGGGAAGAATGTGTTAGGGTTACAAAGTCTTCTCATCACAGTCTTGCATGTTTACCTACTCATCCGACTTCCTTGAGGGAGGGTGTTGGTTATATATGTGCGCAACAATCAGAAAGCATCTCCATCCGCTTTTTCAGGGTGTAAACGATTTGGAAAGCAGACACCAGAATCTTCTAAATGCTTTTCTCCCCTGCAGTGTGTTCATTTTCCCTCAAGGAAAACAAACAAAAAAAGCTAATATTTAAGCACTGCTTTGCAGAAACACTTATATCAGGTACCAGTATGTAGTATGCAGCAGTACCTTTGAGAGGATCTTATCTGGAATATCTTCCTGCTTTATGGTGCTGATTTAATACATAAATTCCTGGATCATCCCTGTTTGGATTAATAATAATTTGAAGGATTATTAAGCAGAATTCTCTAGAATTAACTAGTTGTGGCATTCACATAAGAAAAAAAAATCCCACATTTAAATGATCTTATATTTGAACATCTCATGAAGTTTTAAACTTATTTTTATTTTTTTGTTTGTATTTCTCATTTCATGCGCTCATACTAATTAGTTTTCTTGAAGGAATATTTTAGGCAATAACCTCTTAGTACTGATAACTGAATGACTTGTTAACTTGCTTGCCCTAGGAGAGTAAAGAGAAATGAGATGAAGAATTTAGAATATGCAGTATACTTAATCCTGAAGTATACTTATTTTCCATAAATATCATGGATCATTCCTAATATTTATTGAGGACATATACAACCTTACATACCTTTACAAAGGTTGAAGCAAGAAAGAAATAGCATATAATAAACCTAATAAATATATGTAAGTCATTTCTATGTATCTAATTTAACATCTCAATAACTCTCTGATATAAATATTAACTATAATTTTTAGATGAGGAACCTGAGAAATACACAGATGAATTTATTTGTCGGGAGCCATTTGGCTAGTAAGAGGCAGCAGAGACATTCGAAATAAAATAGAATTTTCCAGTTCTAATGAGAGTCTCCCTGGACCCAGAGTCAAAGTTTTATTTTTCTCCCCATACTTTACCAAACTACTTATAAATAAATCCATTATGAGATCAATAGGCACCAAATGTCAAGTTCTTAATAAATCACCGACTGGTTAAATTACTTCTAAGTGATTCAAGGGAACATTGGAGTCTATAAAAATTAACAGTAAAAATATGTCCTTCTACATGTTTTATCAATATCATCTGAAAAATGTTTGTTCCTTGGGGTCCACTCCATTTCACATTGTCTAAATGAAGAAGAGTACACGTGTAAGGACTGAACTGAAAGTGTCTATAGCTATCAATCCAATTCCCAGTTGTAAAGATATCACGGAAACATAGCGCAACCTGCCAAGGTTATACAAAAATTATGGCAAACATAATACATTGCATGCCTTCACATTTTTTTATATGGATGAATGTTAGTTTGAATTATTTTGTTTTCCTCATCCAAGACTTATCACCACATTTACAGCCGATGCTTGAACAACACAGGTTTAAATGCTGCGGTTCACCCCTCCCCAGATTTTTCTCAATAAGCAAAGTTGGCTCTTTCTATGCACAATTTTGTATCCGTAGATTCAACCAACTGCAGATGGAGAACTATTTTCACATTCCCAAGCGCAGTTTCCCAGCCACACATCCCCAGACCCAGATGGAAACCTGTGTTCCATCTGCAGTTAGCTGAATCTGCGGGCGTGAAGTGTTGACTGCAGTTAAGTGTGTGTGTGTTTGTGTGTGTGTGGTAGGGCCATCAAAAGGTGTACATATAT
Source organism: Micronycteris hirsuta (assembly GCA_004026765.1). Classification (NCBI taxonomy): domain Eukaryota; kingdom Metazoa; phylum Chordata; class Mammalia; order Chiroptera; family Phyllostomidae; genus Micronycteris; species Micronycteris hirsuta. The sequence goes on from PVJI01003386.1 coordinate 62,733, forward strand.
TTTCAACTTCTCAAGTTTGGCAACTTAACCCCACATTGTTCAAGGGCCCATTATTTATATGATTTAGTACTTTCCTATTGTTTCATGTTTTCTGTGAATATCTGAAAACAAGCCATATTAGTACCTTCAGTGTTCTTGTCATTACAGAAATCTGTGACACTTCCCATCTCTCATATTTCCAAATCCTTACTATCTTCATATCAGACCTAATATAATTTGGCTTAATTTCTAGAGAAGTCTCAATGATACAACACACCTTCCCTACAGGAAAGTACTTTGTGCAACGCTAGGGTTTGTAGGAGCATGAGAAGTATTGGGTATTAGTTTGGTCATGCCAGCCTGCCTTGATACTTTGTTTTAAAGGAAAAACGGAGGCCATTTTTTTCCTCTTTCCCACAAGATAATGTTCCATTTCTTACCTACTCTGCAGAGTCACTTCCAGCCTCCTTCAAAAACATTTACTAGGGCACCTCTCAAAATACTATCGGTATGCTAGGGAGCTGCACTGCAATGATTTCATTGGCAGATGTTCCATGTTAAAATATTTCAGAGTGATGTTTCTTTCTTGGTGTTACAACCAGTGTCTAGGTTATTAATAAAGGAAAAAAAGTGCTATCATCTAAGAAATCATTCTACTGATTTTAAAATATGACAGTTTAAATTATGATTTTACTTAAAGTAAGAGAATTGTTCACTAATGTGTCAGTTAATCAGTTAATAAGAAAGCAGTACCTTAGGTTGGGTCAGATGGAGTAGAAAAAACATTGTATATATACATATCTGATTTTCCAGTTTCCTTGTGAATATTAATCTATTGCAAATATATAAACCTTTAAAGAATAGCCTTCTTTAACTTTATATGGGATGAACAATATTCCTTTTCTCTTTCTTGGTGAACAACCCTACCTCCATTATTGGAAAAGAAACAACTGTCAAAGTTACTTCATCTTAGACAGAACAGAGTAATAAGCTACTAATTTGCCGTGTGTTATTTTTATAAGAAGTTCCTGTTGGATTGTAGAGGGAAACATTAGAGCTGAGAATTGGAAATATAACAGATTAAGAAGAGAAAAAGGCAGGCCAATGTCAAACCCTGGAGAAGTGAGACCCTTTTCTTTTCTCCCTAGTCTTTGTGGATCCTAGTAGTCAGAGGAGAACTGAGCTCAGATGACACCATTTCCATTTCTCTGATTTTGTAACAACCTTTTAGAAGAAAAGATATGTTTGAGAAAAAGGTGTCTCCAGCTTCATTCTAATTGCTCAGCATGATTCTCCAGGATCTGACTCTATGGAATGAAAAAAGTCTGGTGTAAGTTTATTTTGGGGGCTCCTCATGGTGCTTTATTAGGTTTCATATTTATCATTTAGGACATAATTTCTTTTCCTGTGTCTTATACTTTGATCTCATCCTCAGCTAGACAAGTGTCTTATGAGAAGGAAAAAAAAATTGTTTAAGTACTGTGGTAATTAAGAACTAAAAAGATGCTTTCCCAGCTGTTGCCTTTGAAGTCAAGTTTAGTTATCGGCAAGGTGCCAATTATCAATTAGAAATAAGATTTTTATTTAAAAACTGTAATGTGTTATATTATGTCAATAATTCATTTTAACATTAAAAAAAATCTTTTCTGGTAACGGGTCTAAACCAGTAATTATTAAAGGCTGAGTCCTTTGCCAATGGCATAGCATTCCATGTTTGTTTAGCTTTTGTCTGTTCATCCTTCATTAGGCTGAAATAAAACCACTTCCCTTATGTCCCCTAAATGCTTTCAGGAAATTTTACCTGAAAACATATTTTTCTATCCTTGCTTTGTATCTGAAAAGAAACATTGTAAATACACAAATATATACATATGCATGTATACTCTGTGCTTACGTTTTAAAATTGGAGCTGAAGCAAATAAGAACTAGTATTAATTCAAGTTAATTTCATAGTAATCTAACTTTTTCTTTGCCTATACTTTTTATAATAACAAGGATGATTTTGCCTAACCTAGACATATGTGCTACTTCTCTTAGTAACCAGAAGATGGCATTGGAGGGAGCTCAGAAGGGATTTAGCCTAGTGGGAATTTGGCCTTGATTTTGGCTTCTAACAAAGCTAAGATACTAGAAAGATATGCCAGTACCTGAATACCATGCCCAAGAAAGTACTGAATACAACAGATGCTTTCTGTTTCCTTCTATAAAAACGTTATTATTTTTTCAGGGTGATTGGCCAAATTCTGTAGAATTAATATTTACATGATTTTCCGTTAAAAAATTTGATTTTTCTTCTGTCATTTCTCCTCCCCTGGTTTTGGCTTCCATCTGAGTCACTGATGCTCTGTGCTAATGAAGCTCTATTTGGTCCAACTTCAGGTTCTCATTGTCAGGTAATTAACTTGGCATCTCAGCAGCCCTTGGCAGCTATGGCCTTTGACTTGGAGATAGTTAGCTAAAAGGCTAGGCAGAGCTTTAATTCATTGCCAACTAAATTATGTGTGTGTGAACCCAAAATTTAACAACGTGTTTTTTCCTCTTCAGATTATTTTATTTGACTAGTGGTAACTACAAGGATAGATATTTGAATTCCATGCAGGTCCAGGTGGGGAGTTAGGAGGAGGCTTAGTATTTCAGCATAAATTGTAAAGGAAAGCTACTTAATATTTACTGTTATTATGTTTTATGTTAGCTATAATAAAATGTCTTCAAAGAAGGGTTTTTTGCCCCTGGTGTTGCTTTAAATAGATTTGATAATCTGGATTCGTATATTGAAACATTGATCTACATTTTCTAAGCCAAATTATGTAAAAGATATTAAATTCTCAATTCTCTAGAGACTTTTAAGAGTGAGAGAGAAAATACAGGAAAGCAGATGAGGGGAACAGTCCACCAAAAATATTCTTAGTTTGTTATCATTGTGTAGCAGAACTTTAACCCTGATTAAAATGTGACTCGGTGTATTCCTTACCAGTTGCCACCAAGCTGATCACAGCTAGAGATAAAGCACAATCATTCTGGTTTAATTAACTTAGCATTCATTACCATTAAATTTTGGCAGGCCTTTAGTATTAATTGGAATATTTTATGTTTTGTTTGTCTAATTGAAAGTCAGGAATGACGTTTGCAAATGACTTTTTCTACGTCATTCAGAAAGTGGAAGCAATCAGGAATCAGAAGATGATTTCTACAGTCCACACCAATGCATGCACCACTCTCACCTGGATCTCTGCCCTCCTCGTTGCCTCCTCTTTGATCAACGTGGGTAAGTCACGTATGCTTTAGTCTAAAGATGACCCCCACTTGTGTTCTAGATACTTCCCTTTCACCTGTTCAAGGACGTTGCTCTATAAATTCTACCTTCACTTCCTTGAATCATCAGGGTTTTGGTTTTTTTTTTTTTAGAGAAAGACTTTTTTTTTCCCCAAAGATTTTATTTATTTATTTTTAGAGAGAAGGGAAGGGAGGGAGAGAGGGAGAGAAACATCAATGTGTGGTTGCCTCTCACATGGCCCCCCACTGGGGATCTGGCCCACAACCCAGGCATGTGCCCTGACTGGGAATCGAACCAGCGACCCTTTGGTTCACAGCCCGCGCTCAATCCACTGAGCTACACCAGCCAGGGCTGAATCATCAGTTTTTAATTATTTACTTAATCAACTCCACTGGCACACTAATGGTCAGTAATATCCCCTATTACAAGAAATAAAGGTTTGTAAAAGATCTACTCCATTCTATTGTACTACATTCTCACTTGCTTGTGTGAATAGCAAATCTCCTTGAATGAGTGGTCTAAGCTATGGTCTTCTCCTCCAATACACTAGTGAGCACACTCCAGTGAGACTCTCTTCCCCACAGGAACTGTTCTTGTCCGGGGCAGTTAATGCTGACCTCTCAGCAGCCTGTGATGCAATTAAGCTTTCATTTTTTGAAATACTGTCTTCACCGGCATTTAAGATGCCACGGCATCCTTCTGGGTTTCTTCCTACTCTACTCAGCATTGTGTTCCTTCTCAGTCTCCTTTGCTTGTGCCAGCTCATCTCCGGGACCACCTTACATGAACAACAAGGACACCAGCATTAGTGCCCTGGGGCCTCGCCTTGGCACCTGTTCTCTCTCTAAACTCACACACTCTATGATCTTATTCACCCTTTTGTGCTGAATTCCAATTATGTGATGAAAACTCCTAAGTTTAGGTCTTTGGCCTTGATTCAGTTCCCTGCATTCCAGGATCTCGTGTAGTAGTTAAATAATTAACTCACAAGGCAATCAGTGGAATTTCTAATAGACAACAAAATCCCACTTCAGATCGCCCCAAACCACACCCCCCAACACACACATGAACCTGTTTTCCAGTCGTGTTTCTCACTTCAATATCTAAAAATGCAGCCTTCCGGTTGCTCAGGCTAGCATATCTTGGTACCCGTCCTGACTCCTCTCTGTTTCTCACACCCCACATCTAATGCAGCAGTACATTTTTTAATTCTACCTGCAAAATATATTAAGAATATCATCACTTTTTACTACCTCCACTCTGTCAGCCCAGTCCAAACCACCATCATGTATTTTCCTGGATCACATCTTTAGCCTTTAATTCGTATTTCTGCTTCTACCCTTCTCTCTATCATGCTTCATCCTAAATTTAGAAGTCAGAACAATTATTTAAAAAAACATAAGTAGATCATGGCATTCCTTTTACCAGTATCATTCAATAGTTGTCCACCTCCCTCACAGTAAAAGCTGGAGTTCTCCCGGGGCTTTCCAAAGCTCTGTACAAGTTGGCACTTTGCTGACTTCATCATTTGACATCCTCCCTCCACAGCTCAGTTTTTAACAGCACTTCTTACTTGCCGCTCTGTGCTTTGCTAATGGCCAAGCCATGCTTCTCTCTCAGGCATTTCCCACCTGCTGTTTCCTCACCATTCCTATTAAAGAGGCAGGCTCCTAACCAGGAAACCTGGGTGTGATTTTTCAGGTTTGACCATAAGTAATTACAAAGGTTTTTGTTACAGAACCAAAAGAGTTTGTCCACCGGTGCAAGCAAAACACTAGACACCAAGAGTTGCAATGGAGTAATACTGGCTTTTTAAAAATTATGAATGGCGCCATCGAGGAGAATGAAAAGCTAATTCGCAAAAGCCAGACTCCCTGATGGTGTGTAGGTTACAGATCATATATGGCAGTATCAAAAGACATCATGGGTTAGGTGTTCAGGGTCATGCTGGAAACTGATAGGTTGGAGGTGAGTCAGGGGTAATGAATCATTTCTTTAGGTCTTGAGGACAGCTCTGAGGTGTTTTCCGGTGTTGCTCTGTCTTGTCTCTTTCGAAAGTAGCCAGGGGGCTGTTCTACCTTAGAGCTCAGGAGATGAAGTGTAGCTTGGGTCCAGATGTTATCTTTAGCCTGCCAGAGGGATAGACCTTGCGACCATTATTCAGGTCCAGGCTACTGTCTTCTGTTGACTTGAGGGTTGATGGTTATCCAGGGGAAAGGCTGACTATATAGAAAGATTGAGAGGTGATTTCTAGAGTTCGTATTTTAAAATAATTTAATCAAAATCTTAAAGACCCTCAGTTTCACGTTCCCTGGCAGGTCCCACGGAGGAAGGCTGCCCTCCCACATCAGATCTGGTGCACAATTGGGGTCTCACAGTCTCTAAAGGGATTGCAGTCAAGGACTCAGGCCCCTCTGGCTGCCCAGGGTCTCACATCTATTAGCAGTCCTAGCCTAGACACCTTTATTTGTAGGTGTCTTTATATGAGGCTTTTAGATCAAGGGTTTTAGGTGCATCTGTCAATCACTCCTTATTCAGGAAAGGAAAACCCTGATGACAGCTTTTCAACTCTAACCCAATACTCAGAGCTTTATCCTCTTTCTCCTAGCCCTCAAGTCCATAAACTGCAGGAGACCTTTTATTTTTTATTTTTTGGCAGGGAAGGGTGTGCATGGACAGGAATACAGGAAAAGGACTCCCACATCTATACTAATCCACCTAATCCTCCACCAGTGTACTGTTCCTTGGGGGGAATTGGAACAGGGAATGGGTAGAGGAATTGGAACTTTCTCTGGTTTTAACCTCTTGCTTATGCTATTGAAGTAAATAATTAAAGGCTTGATTGTTACTTTCATTTTTGGCTAGTTACTTTAATCAGCTCTTATAACACCTGTTAGTTAAATTCTCTCCCCTTCAGCTGTAGCTGAGTTCCTGATGCCTATTTCCAGAATGGCTCCAGTCTTTGGTCAAATGTCCCTTTCTAATGTAGTTTTCACTCACCAATGAATTTCAAATTATTATTTCCTCCCAGAATTTCCTGTTTTTATCCCTCTGCTTTGCCTTTCTCCAGTAGCATTTAATCCTCATCCAATGTACTATGTATTTTATGCACTTTTTAAAAATTATCATATTCTTCTCATTTAAACATAAAACTTATGAGGTCTGCAGTTTTTGTTTTTAGACACTGTGTATCCTCAATTTCTAGAACTGTGCCTGGTGGATAGTATGTTGTTAACAAAACATTGTTAAGTGAGTTATCTAGAAGGGGAAGGAGAGAAAAGCAGTGTGCATAAGTAAAATCATGTTTCACTCTCTGCCTACTAATGGCTGGCAAAATCTGACTTTGGTTGTCCTTTTCCCGTGCCTAAGCCCATTTAGAGCTCCTAACAGTACTTAAAATATAAGGTAAATAAGAGGGTAAAAAGCCTTTTACCCACTATCCTGGCAGGTTTCCTAGGATCTGAATGGACTTAAAACATATGGAGATTGATTACGACAGTCTCACAGTGTCTGTGCCAGTTAGAATTGACTTTGTGAGGTGCAGTTTAGTGTTCTAATATCTTAAACTAATGAATCATGGTCAACTAAGAACATGAAATTCGCATTAAGGCAATTGTCCTATCATAAGACCAGAATGCTACATCTCTAGAATGGGAGATAATAATATTTTTTTGTGCTGAAAACCTAATTGGGCAGCAGATAACTTTCTCAAATGATAATTACTTTAAAATAGACATTTGTAATAGGTGTATAACTTTTAAAACCTTAAAGAGAGTTTCAAGCTATATGAAAAATAGCTATTGAGTGACACTAGAATTTAAGATAAATTCGGCCATAGAGCCTTATCTTTTTTAATGTATATGTTTGCATCTCTCTACAAATTTTTTCATTTAATTTTTTTCTGTACTATAATGCTTTTTCATTTGAGACACATTTTTGGTGAGATTTAAAGGTATAAAGGAAAATATGATGTTCAAATTTTTGGTTTATGGAAGACCCATGAGTTCTGTCTTGGTCCTATTAAGCTTGAAATGCATATTAAACATAAATCCCTTGGTGAAGTACAGTGGAGGGTTGAGTATGCAAATACGGACCTCAAGGAAGGATATGGGACTGAATAAAGAGGTATAAATTATCGGTCTTGCATGTGGCATTCAGGAGGATGTACTAAGTGAAGTCACAAAGAAGAGAGTGTGGGATGACTTCCAAGGCTGAGCCTTAGGAGCACTCAAAATCAAAGAAAGGGAAGAGGACGAGAATCCAGAAAAGGAAACTAAGAGGAGGACACAGTGACATAAAAGGAGATTTAAGAGTGTGATAATCTTGGAGGTTAAGGGAAGAAAGACGTCCAGGAAAGAGTCATCATTTATACTAAGGGAAGTTGAGAAATTAGAGAGACAGAGTTGAATGTACGTCATAAAACTAGCATGTCTATAAGCAATGATTTAATCCGTTTTGAAAGGAGACTTCCTATATTTCATTTCTATACAGTCATTTGATAGTCATGTAAAATAAAAATATACAAGTTGTCTGGTAACATAAAACTCGTTGCTCCCATGCTGTGAACTAATTCCCATCAGTCATATCATCTCTTAGGTCTGTGTTATGTTCTGAAGGATACCGGGGTCTTGCTGTGTGCAATTAATAATAAAAATACTCCCAAATAAAATCATACACACTGTTATCTGTCTCAGATATTTTCAGATTCTAGGACTTCTGAAGGTCTATAGAAGCATGATTATGTTAGCAAACAAAGAATAGCAATAAGACAATTACACATAAAACTGCCATCTCTTAAAAACATAGAGAGGAAAGCAGCACAGACAAGTAAATAATTAATATTCGCACACAAAAGAAATTTTGTACCTGCGAGAGGTACTGTTTCACACCAAAGTGAAGCTCCGTGGGCTAGCATTCACCCTGAGGGGCAGTTGCTTTTATATTGAAAGAGGATATGCTGGCGCCAATCTTGGGATAGTGATATTAAAATACAAAGTATAAGCACATAAATGCAACTCAGGTAACAGCAGGAACATCATTGGGAACTTTGGAGTTAAGATCTTTTTTATGCAGTGGATTGATGTAATGAGCTCAATCTTTGGTCTTGGTCTAGATATGTCCTCCAGATATTTTAACATTCTTTATTTCTATAGCAGACACCCTCTCAACGTCGTAAAGTTCCACTTTCAGGAGACTGTAATAGTAAAGCATCCAGGAGGCTGTCTGCAGTTTCAAGGTATGGCAGAATAAGTCTAGAAAATGTAAGACAATACTTTCTGTTCTGGGCACTCTCTCTGTACATTTTTGTAGTGTATACCATTAACTCTCAGAACTTACTTTGCTCAGCATTACTTTGTCAAGTTAAAAATTTTTCAGGTTGAAATTTACAGATAACGATGCATGGCTCCCTTTGCCATTCAGTTGTGTATTAGGACAACTAAGGATTATCTCAAAATTCAGTTTGCTTTGTCATTTGCTCTTTGAATTTGACCTTTAAATTATATGAAATACATTGTTTATGCATTTCATTTTCCGTCTTCAGAAAACCATCCAGTGAAATAAGCAATTCAATAATTTTTTTCTTATGGCAATAAAGCTGAATAAAAATGCAGTATACTCATATTTGCTAACTGTAAGCATGGTTCTCTTATATTTTAGTCCGATACCTGTCTTTGGGAAGAAATTCATCCAGCATAGGGGAGGGGAGGGACTGAGGTTAATTTCATGCAGACTATAGCCTCCTTTTTTTCTCATATATCAATCCTAAATTAATACACTAGGTGCTCCGTGGCCGGCGCGGTTGCACATTGATCCTGGCCGGCTTGTTTACAGTGTTTTGGCAAGTTGCTGATGTACTTCTCCCTGGGGATGGAGCAGGGGTTAATTGCTGTTAAACTCTCAGTGCCAAGTAATGGTTCAGCCTCCCTGCTACATTAAAGATGACACTAATAAGGAAAGAGTGCAGTGGATTGCTCTATGTTGAAAATTGGACTTGTGGTGACAGAAACTTGGAGCGGAGCTGATGTAATAGGAAGACCATAATGTAATTATAACTGCTGAACATGTGTCATACCAAGTTAAATGATACATTAATGAATCAAAACAGGTGATGAAGTGTTGCTCTTTCAGCAGATAGAGGTGCTTTCAAGGTTAGATTGTCATTAATTTAATAATCTGTAATATGGATATTCTTCAAATCACAAATGAAATCAACCTTAATGCTTTCATACAGCATTACTTCTTGATTTTCAAAGAGAAAAGAGAAAAGAAACAAAGCAAAAGTGAGCCGAGTTCAATGTAACTCATTCTGTGTTTAATTTGGTAAGAGACGCTTTTCCGTTGTAAGGTGAGTGGTTGCCCAAGGCTTTCTTTCCGTCCCTGTGGACCACTTGATCATCGTGATCGTTATAATCCCCAGCTGGCCAGCCAGCAACTTGCACGGGAGCAGAGGCCTTTAGAAGCAAAAAATTACTTCTTTGCAAGCATACCTAATATTCTAATGTGGTTTATCTGAAGTTCACAGTAGGTAGAATATAATAATGTCTCTGAAATCTTCTAATATATTTTGGCATAATTTGATTTTTTTAATTTGTCTAAATATTTGTAAAGCTTTCGAACCCAGCTATATTATGAATTTTAAAAATAGATGACTTAGTATCTATGGTTTTAAAATTTGTCTATCTTATTTTTCCCAGTAATACCACTATTATTATTCCTAATTTGTTTAGAGCTGTTAGAAGACTAATAATACAATAACTTCACTTACACTTGGCATTTAGAGTCTCAAATATGGATTTACTTTGAAAAAATAAATGAATTTACCTTTGTTTTTAAAGAGTCTAGAAACTCAATATATTATTCTAGTGGGCTCCATATTACAAATGAAGTAATGTATAAAAAGGATACTTTTAGTGTGCTGGATCTATTTTATATAGGTTTCCATTATGTAATATACAATTTAACTTTAATTTTCTCATAATATCTTCTTTCAGTGACAAGCAGCTACTGTCAGTTAGTGGTATTTTACTAATGAATGAAACCAGTTACAAGGAAAACTACTTGATTCTTTTCCACAAAGTGCTACTGTTGTAAAAAACTAAAATAAATGAATGACTTTAAAATAAAATAGCCCTGTCATGTCTGTCTTTTAAAAGATATTAACTACAAAGTTTATTTTTACACTAGAGTTTCTCTTTTTTATAAATTGTAAAATATATTTCATTGATTATGCCATTACCGTTGCCCCATGTTTTCTCCCCTTCATTCCCCTCAGCCCTGCCTGCACCCCCTCCCACATTTTCCCCCTTAGTTTATGTCCATGAGTTGTGTATATAAGATCATCAATGTTAATTTAAAATTTGTATATTCTCAAGAGAATTAAGCAGATTTGGACACTGAAGGGTAGCAGAAATATGCCCACTCATATTATGTCACTTTGGAATATTGATTATTTTGAGCAATAGGCACTTAAAAAATAGCAAACGTAGGGAGAAGCTTTCTCTGAGGTCCCCTTACATGCCTACAGATAAGTCTTCCAAAAAGAACTCAGATGTCATAGATCCCCTCCCCTAGAGTTTCCTCAGTCAGGAAAACTAACTCATCACAGGCGGTGAGACTACAAGTCAACAACACACCCAAAGGAACTTTGTCACAAACATCACACCTCCCATCTTCTAAGAGCCCATTCATCTTTCCTGAAGATATTCACTTTCCCCAAAGAGGCTACATCCTGCCTTCCATTCCCTCTTGAGATGGTATGAAGCCTGAATTCTAAGCCACCTCCACAAAATTACTTTTTCCCTGGGAATCTCCATATATGCATGGGCTATTCATGTTTGCAAAACAAACTTGTTTGTTTTTCTCTTACCCTTGTTTCTTATCACCAGGGTCTGAAGTACTAACTCAGAAAGGTAGAGAAAAATTGTTTTTCTCCCTTACAATATCATTAATTTTATCTTTGTTGATAGCAACAATAATAAATACTATTACTTGTAACAAAAACCATTATTAAGAAAATACAGTGGTGGGGGAAAATGGAGGCAACTATACTTCAACAACAATAAAAAATGTGAAAAAAAGAAAATACACTTTGTAATTTAATTTTTAATCATTTTAATTATTTTAATACAAAGCTAACCAGCCTATAACTTAACCATCTTGGGAACATGGAACTTTCAAAAAAACACAAAAGCAAACAAGTGAAAACTAACAAAAATGACCGAGTTTTCTAGTTTTCATATAGTTTTTACATAGGCATTACTTGTTATCTGGTCATGCCTTTCTTACTCAGGGAAGAGAGGATCTTTCGTCAAAACAGGAAAAAATAAGAATACAGAGGGGTCAATTGGGAAGAGAGTATAGAGATGACATTGGGCATCCAAAGTGAGCTTGTTACATGTTTAGAACTCTGAGATGAAGGTCATATAGTGACACTACATAGACTTGGAGTGACCCAGCTACACAAGTAGGAGAAAAAAGAACAGTCAGCAGATGAGTCCATAAAAAAGTATCACTACTAGGGAGGAAAAGTCGCTTTCTAGGAATTAAAGAAGGTCAATAATGTCAAATGATAAAGAGAAAAAGTAATATATTGCCTAAAAATACCACAGACTTTAGCCACAAGAAGTTTATTAGTGTCTGATAAGACTGGGATCGTGGCGGAATGAGAGGTGAAGAAATGTGTAGAGCATGTGGACACTCTCAGGAACTATGTTATTCATTAGGAAAAGAGAAAGAATTTTACTAGTTAGAGATTAATATAAGGATGAGAGGACACTGCCACTTTAAACAGGGAAGAAACTTAAAATCGTTTCTATGTAGAAGGGGAAAAATCAGTTAAGAGAAGGGACACGGATAGGTCAAGAGTACGTGAGGACAATTCATGGAAAGAAATGGTGGTGAATAACAGACAATAATCCCAAACAATGGGAGAAAGGTTAATTTCCACATCAGAAAGATAATCTGTCCATGAAAATTTACAAGAATGGTGGGCTTTGATGGTTTGGCGTGTGACTTTCTGCCTGTTGACCTTTGTTATTTACTTTGTTTTTCTGTGAAGTAGGAGACAAGCACTGCTGTGTGGGAAGTTGAAAGACATGGAAGAGAGGACTCAGGAAACTAATAAAATAATTGAAATAGCAGCCAGGGTTATCTGGGAAGTGCTTACCTGGGGACTTAGAGAAAGTTCACAACAGAATCCAGGGAGTGGCCGCTTGCCAGGTCCAGCCGAGGGGAGAGCTCTTTCTCAGAACCATTTCCAAGAAAGTCAATGCAAATTTGATTGGTTTCACCTTTTCAATTTTTTAAACTTAATTTTACATTTTATTCTATATATGTAGTGTTTGGTCTGAAAAAAGTTGATTTCTTGCTACTCATGTATTTCAAGAACAATGGGTGAACATGAAGATGGAAGAACAATAACAAAAGAGAGTGTTCTTACGCCGTTGAAGATCTATCTGAAGCCAATATGTAGGTTTATATAAGTGGGGCCTTAACTTATAAAGATTGCTCCAAAATAAATTGAGTAGGTGCAATAATTCACTGAAAATTGCTCCTGAGTTATTGCATGCCACTGCTGACCACAAAGAAAAACAAAACACCCCGAAGAACCTGCCGTCAGCAACTTGTGGTTAATGTCCCCTTGTTTTATGTTCCTCTTGCTATTTAATTTCTTTTTCTCTGGATGGCACGCAGAGTGATAGTCAGCTTTTGTGATTTTTTTTCCAGATTCATGTTTTCTGCTTACCAATTTGTTGTGTTTTGATGTTATTGTTTAAATAGGAACAATTTAAAAGATACTTGGGAAAAGGAAGTACATATATTGTTAACAAGGACAGCGGAATCTAAAATAAACCATTACTATCGCTTTTTAAAATGTATATAACACCTTTCCTTGGGTGTTTTATCTATCTCCCAACTATTGTTCCTGTTCCTTATTATTTCAAGTTCCACAACTGGGCTTTGTATTCTGATGATCTTTGTGATGAGGGACATTATATGGGATATGTCATTATCCAAGAGAATTTTCGAAAACTCTCTGGAACTCATACTCAAGATTTAAAATGACTTTCTCTGAAGAGCACAGACATGATGATGGAGATTCTACTAATAAAGTATTTCATAATTAAGGAAGTTATAATTTGCTCACAGGGCTCACAACAGCTGCCTGTGGAATAAAACAATGTGCTTTTCCTCTCCCTACTGGGCCTAATTCCCCAGTAACCTTATTGAAAATGTGCATGGGCTACAAAACTAAAGATTAACTGTCCAGGGACCTGCTTCCTGGAGCTTATTTGAAGATTAAATCAAATGGCAGGCAATATATATTTGGTAATGCGGCTTTGTTGCAGTCATTTTCCCACGTAGTGGTGAGTGTAATAGAAGGAGATGACACTTTATAGCTGTTTAAAAAAAAATAAAAGATTTTTCTAAATGTGAAATAGTTTTGTTCTCATGCTGCAATCAAAATGAATAATTTATTTCTTCATATCCAAAAGCATCTTCTGCTTTTTGAACACATAATAAAGAATCTCTAATTACAAATTATCCATAATCACAAATTGTTCAGCCTCTTAAAAGATGATTATTATTCATTATCTATTTATTTCATAGCACATGCCACTAAAGGTGTGAAAGATGAGTTTAAAATGCCAACTGAGATGTTGCAACATTTTAATTAAATAGAAAGCAGTTCAAATATGTATTTAAAAACATAGCTTTTAGACTACACATTAGTAAGTGGATTTCTACTTAACAAATCAAGAAAGATGGATGAAGATGTTATGCTTTTAAAAATAGTCTATTTAGCATGCCTGTGCAGAGTCTCTGAATTGTGATTTGTCCTCATGGCAGACATCTGAAGAACAAGTGACATTCTTACACAAAATCCATATTGGTGATGTATTTAATTACAGAGCTGATGGAAATTGACAGCTTTAGTGACCTGCATTTGCACTTGCGGTGATTGATGTATGCTTCAACTCTGGTTACTTTGAAACCAATTCACATATTGCTCAATACTATAATATCATTCTGTCAAATTGCAAACTACATTTTTACAAGTGTGGGGACAGGAGAAAGTGCATGCTTAATTAAAGTGAGATAGAGACAAATTGTTTAAAAACACCAATACAACTGTTAAACTGGGATCACTGTAATTTGAAAGCAGAGTGAAAGAAAATTCAATACACTTACTCAGGCATTTATGTTCCTAGAGTCATCTTTACTCATAGAAAATATATTCCGGACTGCTATTCATGGTACAGAAAGAGGTCTCAGAATCTCAGGCTGCTGCCCCTAAAGCTTTGCTTTTTTAAATATGATATCAGCCTTTTTTAAAAAAATAAGTAAATAAAATTAGTGTCTTGGGGCAAGGAGAAACCTTGATGATTTTTTAAATCAAATCCTGTCTGTTTTTTTCTGCTTGAGTTTCTTTTTCATTCAGACTAGATAGCTGCTACCCAGAGAGGTAACTTGTTTGCAGAGGAGCACAAAGTTTCTACCACTTCATAAAATTGAGGCTAAATGCACTTCTTTTCATTCCTAGTTCAAGGTACTTTTATATTATGCAGAATTCCCTTCTCTAGACATCTTTCACTCTTTAATTCTCTTTTTAGGTGTGGACATATTATGATCACAGTCTTTATCAACAAGGAATTCACTTTGTTTAGGTACTTTCAACAATATTTTCAATAAGGGTAATAAAAACCATTGACTGAACCTGCTATATATCACACTTGGAATTATACATTTACATAAAAATATTTCTAACAATATAAATGCAAAATATGTGATATTATTGCCAATTTATTGGTATGTGGTGAGACTGAGAGAAATTCAGCAAAATTTTCAGGTGGCCTCATGCACTAAGTAGGTGAAATTTGAACCCAGATATGTGGAGTTCGAAGTCCACAGCCCTTTTTACTATACAACAGTTTTGCCATATATATATATATATATATATATATATATACATACACATATATATATATATTTATACATATATACACATATACACACACACACGCATATATATATATGTATATATATATATATATATATATATATATATATACACACACATATAATTAAAATAGACTTCTTGGCTGTCAGAATGATAAAGAATTGATCTCTCAAGGGAGACTGTTACATGTCCATTTGTTAAGAATAAAGATCTACAAAATGTAGGGGCATTGATACACACATCTTCCTAAAAAATAGATTGCTGGATGAAATGATCTTTCATGCTACTTCTCAGATATAGAAATCTATGTCAGAATTAAATTTATCATTTCAGTGAAGGACACTGGTTTTGACATTGTAAGCTTCACTGGCAATTTTTAAAATATACTAATAACATGGCTTAAATCACCCTGTGTCATCAGGGAAATAGAGGTCTGTCTCCAGTGTCTGTTTCTTAGTTTCCTAAAGACAGGAAGAGCCACAGAGGAACAAGCATACTTGCCTTACTGCCTCACCATTTCTGCTCCGTATTTGCTTCTTCATAAAGCAACTTACCCTCTACAACAATGCTCCTGTTCATTCCGCTTACAGACCTATATCATTTTCATTCACTAAAATATCATGAAATGGTATCACTGCATGGTATAGAAAAATGGCAGAAGAAGGTAAGCAAAAATCAAACATTAGACATTCTGTATATTTGAAACATCCTTATACCAGGTTTGACTATGTTTCTACTTAGACGCTATTTGTCACCCTATTTTGACAGTTGGCCCCCTAACTCCTCCTTTCTATGTTCTCCTCTTCTATAACTACTGAGTCTCATATTTTCCTATCATGGAATTCAGAATACAATGAATATATAGCAAACAAACATTCTTTTTTCTTCCAATTCTTTACCATTAATTGCTTACTTAACACAAAACTAATTCATGAATAAATCAAATTTAGAATGGTGGACTGAACAAAAATGCATATTTACATTTCTTCTTCAAACTTCTCCACTACTCGCAGAAAATAGTTAAGTGATAAGAATGGTAGAACATAAAAGGATAGGAAAAAATTGGAAGAAGTCAGGAAATGAGAGATACCAACACATTTTTAGGCTCTACATTATCTCTTTGGAGTGATTTTCTGTTCACCCCTGTAATGTATCATTTTCCAATTACTACTAAAATTATGCTTTATCTCATCACATTTTTCTTCATAGATATTACACAGATATGCAACCTTTTCACTTAACTTTGGTACACTAATTTCCTTCCCTCCACCGTCCCCCATAGAGTTTAAGCTCCATGAAAACCTTTTTATTGTTGAAATCTCAGTGTCATTCATAGGACCCATTGCCAAGTAAGCGCTCAATAAACATTTTTGTTCAGTTCACAGCTTGGCGCTCAATCCACTGAGCCATGCCAGCCAGGGCTCAACAAACATTTTAAAAAGCACAAATAAATGTATAACCTTGAAGAAATGAATCACCTCTAAACCATTTATAAACATACACATATTCTACTTCATTAAATTGTGGCGAAATTATGTAAATATGAGATATACAATAAAAGGCAATATATCTAATAAAATGTATTGATAAGAATAATAATCTACATGTATAATCTAGTGGGAAGTTACTGGCTACTTTTGAGCAAAAGTATGATTTAATCTATCCTTTAGTGACATGAATTTGTCCTCACTTTAAGAAAAAATAGATAGTATAGAAAGTAAGTAACCCTGGCCGGTGTAGCTCAGTGGATTGAGCGTGGGCCTGCAAATCAGAGGGTTGCTGGTTTGATTCCCAGTCAGGGCACATGCCTGGGTTGCAGGCCAGGTCCCCAGTAGAGGGGCACGTGAGAAGCAATTAGATTTTTCTCCTTCCCTTCTCTTCTCTCTAAAAATAAATAAAATCTTTAAAAAAATAAGTAAGTAGATTTCGTAAGAGTTATCTTAGTAAGATGGATAAGAATGATGAGGGGCTCAGCAGAATGGTGACAGTGTGACCAGTGCAGAGTGTACTAGTCACAGAATGAAGGGATTATGCAAAATATGAAATATATTACAGTGGTAGGATTTGTTTTTCCTGACAACTAATTAGATATGGAGTATAAGAAATAAAGATATCTGTTTTAGATTGTGAGAGACTTAGAGAATGGCAATGTTGTGAAACCCAAGAGGAAATTATATGGTAAAGGAGATGTTTTGGGAGGAAGGTGAGAGAAGAGGACATTAGCGGAGGTGATTATGAGTTCAGTTTTGTACACTACATTTTTATGATAAGAAATAGGAATGACAACTTGGAATTTAGAAATTAAGTGTGCCTAGATGTGAATGCATGGGTTTCAACAGGCCCTTTGGTCATGTTTCAGATGGATAGAAGAAAAAAAAGTATTTCTCCATGAGGTCTGAGCAAAGAAAGGAGAGAGCATTGAATGAAAGAATGTTATTATCATGCAAGTGAGGAAACAGGGTTTCAAAAATAGAATGGCAGCTGGCACGAAGAAGTTGAGTATCATGAAAATTGAAAAAAGCCTTTGCTTTTGTCAGTAGGGGATTCTTGCTGTGAGAGTAGTTGTGTTTGATAATGCAACTTTTATATTTCAAGAGACTAAAATTAATAAAATTGTTTTTGTTTTATTAGATCAAGAAAAAAATGCTTTTCTCAATGGCCACCAACACAACATGCCATGGTGGAACTCCGTTATTCTGTTATTGAACTGTGCCCCGCCAACCCACATGTTAAAGAACTGACCCCCACTACATTAGAACGTGGTCTTGTTTGGAAGCAAGATCACTGCAGATGTATTAGCTAAGATAAGGTCCTACTGGGATAGGGTGGGCTCCTAAACCAATATGATGCTTGTCCTTAAAAAAGGGGGAAATTTGGAAATGGACGTACATATAGGGACAGTGCCATGAGAAGGTGAAGCCAGAGAACAGTGATGCTTCTGTAAGTCAAGAAACATCAAAGATTGCCAGAAAATCACCAGAAGTTAGGGAAAGGGCATAGAAATGATTCTTCCTCACAGTCCACAGAAGGAACCAAGCTAGCCAATGCCTTGATCTTGGACTTCAACCTTTAGAACTGTGACACAGTAAATTTATACTGTTTAAAACACCCAGTTTGTCATGAAAACTTTGTCATGAAAGCCCTGGTAAAGTAATACAGATTCCAATACAATGAAAACTGCTGACAATTGATACTAAAAATATAGTAGTTATATGTCTTTTGTTTTTAAGACTATTTGTCTCTTTAATCTTTTATAATTTTTCCCAAGCTTTTATGACAACTTTTATTATCTATCTTACTTAGCAATAGTGTTAACTTACTACTTGAAAGACAAAAAATGAAAACAACCTTCCACAGTGTTCCAATCTATTTCCAAATATATACCTTATGAAGATTCATGTTTACCACCTTCTTCCCATATTAGAGTGTTTTAGAAGAAAAATAACTGGAGAGTAAACCCATGGTTGTTCACTAGGCCATTTGGATACAGGCTACAGATTTGAGGAACAATAATTTATTTTCAAATAGACACCTACAGTGTCCTGAATCCTAAGCATTGAGACTTGCGCTGGCCAACCACGACATAGTGAACTGGTGGAATCAAATCTTCCAATCATAATTGGACTACTTGGCCAAGCACCTGCTCTAACATGCACCGATGGGACTAACCATGTATATATATCTCTATTTAACAGTCAGCTAACTTTGCTAGTAGCCTCTCCACAATGATCTCTACATCCAGCTCAGACTAAAATTTCTCTGGGTATTTCATATAGCTTTTTGCCTTTTTTAGAAATCGTACCTTCCCGAAGATTCTTGGTTGAAGTTCATTGTTGTAGAGGAAGTATGGGATAGGAAAGGAAGGGTTATAAACTAATTAATACACATATTTCCAATTAAATAAAGTTTTTTAATGTATGTAGGTTAGTCAGTGTTAGAGATACCTTCTGGATCAGCTCAGAGAGAGGTTTGTTCTCTTTATGTATAAACCAAAAACATGTTGAGACAATGGAATCTGTTTTCAGGATACAAAGTCTGAGTTCTATCAGCTCTATTGATTGCAGATAAATGAATTCTAAGTGAATTTTTCTCAGCACTGTTTGTATATGCAGTTTTTTTTTTTTTTTTAATTCAACATTAACCAAGCAGTTGGATGACTGGGGTTTAGGACATTCACTTTTGAGCTAGCAGGTATGAAAAATATTGTCCTCATGAAATCGTGACCTTAATTGTCACCTACTATAATTTAGTTGTAATGGCATAAATCTGTATTTATCTTCCTTACTATTGTAGTTTTTAAACAGAACTGTGCTTCATTTAATTTATATCTCTAGTGCCTTATGCTGTGACATGGTAAGCAGTATATAATTGGTTATTAAATAAAAGAATAATTAAATGAGTGAAGACTGGGTATTTGATTGGTGGTTTTAATCAATAAAGTCCATTCATAAGACAGGTATTAGCATGTAAATTACCCTGATCCACACTGCAGGTTAAAATGATATCATAGATCTTTGTGATATAAAGGATTGTAATGGTCAGCATTCCTACTCCCCTCACCCCACTTTTTTCTTAAGCTAAAAAAGTCTGACTTTAGCATGAATGTGAATCATTCCAAAATCCCTCAAGTTCTTTTTTCTATCTGTTTAAAATTTCCCTGACACCAGAAAAACAGCAGTTGAATGATGACCAGATGGCAGGAGAGCTGTGGTAATTTGGCTGGAAGTAAGATGAGCATTGAAGCATACTGAGCAAATTAGAGAGTTAAATCTTTTCTATGAGCAGATCAACCTAATGGGGTGGACAAGATCACCCAAAGGCTTTTTATTAAGTGTATTTATTTCCTTTGTAAAACATTTACTGATGCATCAATACGATGATTTTGGGGAGATGTGCCTGATGCATTGATTAAATGGAAATATTTTTCAGGTATTACCTTCTTAGAGCTATCCAGAATGAATCCTTCCTAATCTTAGTGTATGAGGGCAGGAATGATATCATTGAGATGCGTAGCTAAAACCTTGGAAACAATCTTGTACTCTCTATTCAGGAGAGTAAAAGGGGATGAAAATCCCCCAATTTTTTCTTACCTTGTCATCTTTTAAAGGATTATGAGATCAGGGAAGTTTTCATGTCTTGAGACATAATTCTGGTCTTAAAAAATTCTGAAAAGATTTTCTGATGTTAGAGATAATTGATGCAATCAGGTTTTATAAGACTTGATGGAAATATCTGTCAGCAGCTGAGGCTTTGCCTAGGTTTATGGCTTGGATTTGAGGTCTCTCAGTTTTAATGATATTGCATTGTCCAGCTGATTGACTTAATGGAGGGAGTGAATTGAAAGGAAGGCCTATCAGTGTTCTGTGTGGTATAGCATTGAAAAAATATGTTGAATAGATTCAAAAACATTTTGAAAATATTAAATATCTTTAGTTCGCCTTTCTAAATTATTGGAATCATTTAATTTGGTCTGTAATTTGATTGGATCTTTATCATCTTGCTAGTCCATATTAACTGGTGAAAAATACATATTACATAAATTAATCAATATCTGAGGTATTGTAAATGGGGATTCTTTGTAGGTTGTGATATTAATATAGATAGATGGGATAATATATATTCCCAATTCCATGTGCAATGATGGAGATGGTAATCTTTTTAATTCAATGAACAATAGAATAAAATAGACTGATAAGTCTATTTATTTAATTTCTATTCTAAAATTATGACATAATTAAACATTCTGAAAACTAAAACCTACTTCTTGCTTATTATGTTCTGTCAACAGTTGTTATTACTAAAGTAATAACAAACTCATGATGATAATACACCATTTAAAGATAAATTGCTTGTGGACATACATGCAATTCTCAAAATTTTCTTTAATATCAGTCTTACATGCATCTGTTCAAATGTTTTTCAGTTGATGATTTTTTTTTTAATTCAGAGTTTAGACATACATACTGGCTTAGGAAATGGGATGTACACCTTATTTAAATATAAGAGCACTGTCCACATTTTCTGAGCTATGAACTAGATGAGACGAGATACTGCATTGGGTGCATTTTCTTCTTGTGTCCCAGGGCCTCTTTATATGATCAGAAATCCCCCCAATATTTATGTGAGCCTAGTGAAATAATTGCTTCTGCCTGGTATAATACCTACCTTGGACAGTGAGAAAAACAGGCGACTCCAAATTGACTGATCATGAGTCATTTAACAATATCAAACAATACCAATAATACATTAGAAGTCTTTTATGCGATTTTTTATAAGGATAGTGAGAGAAAGGATTTTATCTTTGGAGTATGAGAACCATGTAACCTATAATTCCAGAGATTCATCTTTGTTCCTCATGGGTAGAATGTGTCTAAAATCAAAGTCAATTACAGAAAAGCATTTCAGAGGTGAAAGTGAACTTGGGCAAACAACGGAGAGAGAGAGAGAAACAGGGAGAGACAGAGGTGTGGTGGGGGTGGGGTAGGGAATGTTAAATGTTATCATTTTATCATTTGGATCTCTGGATCAATAATTCGTAAACACAGTGCCATCCCTTTGACTTTCCAATTGTGTTAATCAACAAATTTCATTTTTCCTTAAGTTTGTTGAGGAGGATTTCTGCCACTAGCAACCTAAAGAGCTCTGACTAATATATTCACTTAATGGTGGAATATGAAAAATGATTATTAGTTAAAAGTAACTGTTGCCCTGGCTGGTGTAGCTCAGTAAATTGAGTGCTGGCCTGCAAACCAAAGGGTAGTGGTTCGATTCCCAGTCAGGGCACATGCCTGGGCTGCAGGCCCGGTCCCCAGTGGGGACCATGTGGGAGGCAACCACACACTGATGTTTCTCTCCCTCTCTCCCTCCCTTCCCTTCTGTCTAAAAATAAATAAAAAAATCTTAAAAAAAAGACATGCAATCAGGAAAATGATTTAATATTCTATAATATAAGCTTAATGGAAGAATACTGGAGCATGCAATACATGTATAAGTAATATCTAACCCTGATCTAAAGATTCAAGGAAGACTTTCTGGAGAGATAGCTGCCCAAACGGATTCCTGAAAGATGAGTAGAAATTAGGCAAAAATAAAGTCAAGAAATTAGTAAACCTTATGCTTTATATAAAAATAACTTAAAGTTAATAAAAGGCTTAAATATAAATTATGAAACTATAAAACTTTAAAAAATATGCATAGGAAAATCTTCAGGCAAAGAATTCTTAGACGACACCAAAAGCATGATTCATAAAAAGGAAGATGGATAAATTGGACTTCATCAAAACTAAAAACTTTTCTCTGCCAAAGTGCCTATTAAGGATACGAAAATGCAAGGTACAGACTAGAAGCAATGCTATAAACCACATATTCAACAAAAGATGAATATGTAGAATATATAAGAGCTCTCAAATTTCACCAGTAAAAAAAATGAAAAATATAATTAGAAAATTGGCAGAAGGCATGAAAGATATCACTGTAGAAGACATAGGTATGTCAAATGAACACATGAAAATTTGTTCAGTATATTAACTATTAGGTAAGTGAAAATTAAAATTACAGTGCTCTATCACTGCATACCTCTTAGAATGGCTAAAATAAAAACGATGACAATATTTAATGTTGGTGAAGAGACAAAGAAACTGAATCACTCATTTATTGCTGATTCCAATGGAAAATGGTAGACATTCTGCAAAAGAGGTTGGCAATTTCATAAAAAAACAAACATGTAACTACCACACAATCTAGCAATTGCAGCTATTGTATTTCTAGGAATTTGTCCTGGAGAAATGGGAACTTATCTATGCACAGAAATCATGCATAAAGTTTTATAATTATCCTAATTCATAATAATGAAAAATTGGAAACAAAATGCTGTTCAACAGGTAGTTAAACAGCTATCGGTACATCTATATCATAGAATGCTAGTTATCAAATGGACCAAATACACATAGCAAACTGTATGACTTTCCAGAGAATAATGTTGATAAAAAATCCCCCAAATTAAATATCATTTGATTCTATCTATGCAAAATTCTCAAAACAATATAACTATAGAAATTGAGAAGAGGAAGGAGTGGTCAGAGGTTAGAAGGGGCTAGGGGTAAGGTGTGAGGGGTGAGGGAAGCAGAGTGGCTATGTAAGAGCAACATGAGGGACGTGTGTGCTGATGAAAATGTTTTGCTTCTTGACCGTATGTGTCAATATAGCAGTTGATATATTTTACTATCCCTTTGTAAGATATTACCATTAGGGAGAAACTGGGGAAAGGACAAGTGGGATTTCTCTGTATTCTTTCTTAAGTAGAACTAGTATTATAACTCGCTGTGTAACAGGACTAACGCAGACACGGTATGAACTTGAGTGAGTTACTGAATCTTCGTGTACCCAGCATCTGTTGCTTGAAGAGGCCTGAGGAATCTGTAAAACTTTTATGAATATTTGTGATTTATTTAATTTTGTAAATTTTCTATAATAACATGTTAAATATGTTGCAAACATTTGAATTTAAATTACATTTATACTGAAATGATCACAAGCAGCAAGATGACAAAAAAATCTGATAGTTTTTAAAAAACTATTTTTTGCTTCGGCTGATCAGTTAGTTTTAAGTGCAAAATAAAGTAAACAGAAAATCTAAAGAATGTTTTATGGTTATAAGGCCCAGCATTAGTTCAATTTGTGTCAAAAAGTACAAGTGGAAATAAAATACTTCAAATTTATATAATGAAACACAAAATACATGTTCTAAATTATCGACTGACAACTTTTCAGGTAGATGACCCACGCACAGTGGGTATAAAATCGTATTTTATTTTCAGACAATTGCAGGCTGCCTTCTGTTTAGTTGAGAAGTTGAAAATACTTTATCTTTTATTGTTTTATGCAGTGATTTGTGGGCCACGGCAAGGTAGCTGAGGTTAAAGCAGGCTAAAGCTAGTTGGGGGCCAAAAAATAATGACTCATTGTGCATAAAGAACTCAATTCCAGCGGCCATTCACTAGGTTTTCAAAATGTGTGGTACTTATATTGGATAGATGTTACATCAGTACCTTTTGTTATTATTGTTGTTATTTTTGTATTTGAAGGTTTGTGTTTTTAGATAAGAGGTGGTTTAGAAAAATTTGGCCTGGGGATGGTATCAATGAAGTGAAGAAGCAAGAGGAAAATCTGATGTTCTTTCGTCAGATTTTGATTTCTCAGAGATCCCCAAAATGGATAGCTTTTTCTGGCATAAATTGAGGGGGAAGAGAAATACCCTTTCTTTTCATTTTCTTTTCTTAATACACATAGATGCATATTTTTAAAGGGTATACTTAACTACTACATTGATACATTCAGTAAATAAGAAATTAGTTCTAAAGAATTATATATTAAATAATATTATAAAATACAGCATAAAATGCAAAGGCTTATTGTCACTAGATAAAAGGAAATGGCTTTGTGTAAATGATAACTATAAAACCTCCAGAATCTTGTGAAAATTTTCAAAATACTTTAAGATAGCATGAGTTTCTTTTTATTTTTTCATGACAAAAGTAGCAGGATATTTATTTGGAGGTTGAGTGCTATAAAATAAATCTCAAAAATAAAAAATAAAAAATTAAAATCTGAGATGTGGAAAATGTAATTGCATCATGGCTGCTAACTCAACAGTGAGAAGTCTTAAAAGATAAGATGACAGGGAGGAAAACGTGGGAATGACAAACTATATCAAGTTCTCAATGAATTCTAATCAGAAAATAAAAATGTTAAAAAAGTAAACATGAAGAGAAAAAGCAAATTGAAGAATTAAAAAGGGAAAACGTTTTGCTCCAACTAAGAGCCATTATATGAATTTTATAGTAGCCCTTTTTGGAATTCTAAAGGATTTCTATTCGGAGGTTCACAGATCTGCTACAAGAGTACCCAGTGACTGAATTTTTAGCCCTGTGGTTTTGAATGTGCCTTGAATTGTGTTTTATGCTTGTTAGGTTAGTGCTGCATTAAATTCTAGCTAAAAGAATGTTTTCTGTTTCACGTTGTTCATACAAGATACATTTCCTTCTTTTAGAGAGTTCATATGCATTGATATTTTTAAGATAAAATATTTATAATGCATTTGGGAATAATTATTTTAATTAAAATATGTTTAGATATTGAATATGTGTACATACAGCAAATTATTTTTTTATCTTTTCTTCTATTTATAAGTCTGCCCTTGGAGTCAGTGGCTAGAATTTATGTCAAAATTATTGTTGTTGTTACTTGTTGTCATTACTGTTGTTTTGCCACTCATTTCTCTCACCTTTTTTACTGGCAGCCATTGTTATATATATATATCACATTTATAACTGAGTGCCACAAAATTGAGTGGTTGGGATGAGATACTATTTCAGAGAAAATTACCAAAATCAAGCTCTTTATATATTAAAAAGACAAAATCTAAACTGTTCCTTTAAAGAAGCAGAAAATCTTAACTGATTTATGTATTGGTTGGTAATGAAAATCAACTTTTTAATGTTTTAGAAATTTTTCACCTACATTAACCCCATAAATCTGTACTTTCTATCTTTATCTATCTCATAAACTAATGTCTTCTGAAATAAAACAGTATTACATCTGTAAGCAGAAAGTCACTTATGAGGTCTAGAGGTTTGAAAGCATAAACATTGTCCCATGATTTTCTTTCTTTTTGAAAGGAATAAATAACATGGAATATCGTTCTAAAAATAGATAGGAATGAAAGTATTGAAGCTGTTAGATAAATCAGGAGGCTCTTGGTGATGATGGATAACAGGTAAAGGTAGTGACAATGAAGGTAGAAAACAGCTGATTCATTTCAGAAATAGTTAAGACACAGCAGGTCTTGATATTTAATTGGACATGTGTTGCAAGTAAGACCACTTAGTTTTCTGACTTGAGAATTGCGAGAATTGTGAGGTTAATGTTACAATTTATTGCCATTAAAGCAAAAAACGAAAAACAAAACACTATGATAACAAATTGGGTAGTGGTTTTTATCATCTTGCATGTTGGATTTTGGAACTTTCCAGGTAACTATTGGTGTACAAGATTCAGTTCATGAACCGCAATTGGTCTCTGCAGAACAGCCTTAGTAATGGCTTTGTCTGTCCTTGCAGCCACAAGTAACTGCTGGTAATGTCACTGCAAAGAGACTTACACAAGCTGCTGCTTCGATACCCTTGAGCTTATGGGCTGAGTAGACAGTACATTGCCTCGCCAAGACCAATGGAACTTTTGCCTTCTTTTGTGCCCCATTATCACTGAAGTAGGAGACACTGTAGGAGCCACTGGACACACAAATGTATGACTCACAAGTGTAGGATTATGGACTCTTCGTAGGCAAACTATGTGAATACAAAAACAAGTAAACAAATTGTTCTCTTCTCCAAGTGCATTTTATTTTAGAAGTGCAGTTCAGTTGTTGTTGTCTCTTTAAATGGATTCTGCAAGATTAAGAAATTAGCTTGTCACAAAACAGTGGATGACATTATAAATTACTTCCTTGTGCCGATTGATTTTTTCTAGATCATTCTTCTTTCCCCATATTCCTAATTTCCTGGAATTGATACTTGATATGCAACCAGTGGTAAAACAAACTTATTATTTAAAATCTGTGTTAATTGGTATGATAAAATGCATTATACCTTTACATATCAAAGACCAGAGTACACATTTACTGCCTTACCCCTAGGGTTATATTGACTCTCTTGCTTCCTGTTGAAATATGGCCCACAGAGACCTTTGACTGTCTTAAATTTCAGGGAATATCATTTTGATCCACTATATATAGCATAATGCTAGTTATATATGGTGAATAGGCCACATTTTACCTTCTCTAATAAGATAGATATGCCAGAAGAAGTAATAAATATACACTAAGATTAGCAGTTGGAGCAGAACTTTGATTATTCACTTTATTTGGAGAAAGAAGTAACCATAGGTATAAATATGAGGTCTGTCCAGAAAGTATCCAGCTATTTAATATGAAAAATAGACATTTATTGAAGAAGATACAAGATACAAGAAACATTATACACGGGACAATGGTGCCTCAGTCCCCTTCACAGTAGGCACCTTGGGACCTCACACAGTTTTCCCAATCACCATCAGCTGCCCTTTTCTATCTTTCTAAACCTCAATGATGGCCTGAGAAGTCTTCTTTAGAGATTATTTTAGATTTGGGAAAATCCAGAAGTCTCAGGGTGCCATTCAGCAAACATATACTCTGTGGCTGTTGCATTAAAATGATTGAGTGAGTACAGCAATGAATCTGCATCAAATTTTGTATTAAGCTTGAACATTCCTCCACGGAACCCACTCAGATGATTCAGAAGGCCACAGCTACGGACAACTGGAGATTGGAAATTCTTTAACTTTGCTCCCTTGTGTCCCTTTGTGTACCCAAATCATTGTGATTTCCTTTTCTCAACTTTTGAAAAAAATTGTGATATTACAAAATGCTCTAGAGTCCATTAATTATGTGCTGTGAGTTTTTCACAGGCACTCTTTATAAGACTGAGGAAGTTGTCCTCTGTTTCTAGTTTGTTGGGTATTTTGTTAGTGAAAGGGTGTAGGATTTGTCAAATGTTTTTACTGCACTTATCAATATAATTATCTGTTTTGCCCTTTATTTTATTAATATGGTATATTATATTACTCAATTTGTGGATGTTAAACCAATATTGCGATTCTGGGGTATATAATTGTTTATGGTATATAATTATTTTTATATCTTGATGGGTTCGGTGTTCTATAGTTTTCTTGTGATGTCAATATCTGTTTCATTATCAGGGTAATACTGGCCTCATAAAAGGGGTTGGGAAGTGTTATCTTGTTTTATTTTGGGGAAAATTATATGAAGAATTGGAATTTATTTCTTTTCAAATTTTTTTTAGAATTCTGCAATGGAGCCATCTGGGTCTGTGCTTTACTTTGTGGGAGAATTTTTAATTGCCAATTTAATCTCTTCACTTGTTATAGGTCTGGTCTGTCTATTTCTTCTAAAATCAGTTTCAGTACTTTGTAACTTTCTGGGAATCTGTCCATTCAATCTGAAGTTATAACTTTTTGGTATGTATCTTTTCTATAGTATTCTTTTACATATATACTTTTATTTCTCTAAGGTAGCTAGTGTAGTCTTCTTTTTTTCTGATTTAATGATTTGAATCTTCTTTCTTTTTTCATGATTAAATAGCTAAAAGCTTGTTATTTCTTTTTATAATTCAGAGAATCATCTTTTGGAGTCATTGATTTTCTGTTCACTTTTATTAAATTACACCATAATCTTTATCATTTTTATGCATGTTTGAAGTTTGATCTTCTATTCTTATTTTTTAGTATCCTAAGGTAGAAGGTTAGATTAATGATTTCACATTTTTTTATTCATAATATAGGTATTTATGCTATATATTTCTGAGTAAGCAATGCTTCAGCTGCATCTCATGAATTTTAGTGTATTGTATCTTTATTTTCATTCATCACTAAGTATTTTGTGATTTCTATTTAGAGGTCTTCTTTGATGAAATGACTATTTATGAATGTGCTATTTAATTTTTACATATTTGTAGTTCCAAAATTTGTCCCTATCATTCACTTCTAATTTTATTCTATATGCTCAGTAAACATGTTTATATTATTTATATTATTTTAAATATATTAAGATTTGTTTTCTGGCATGGTATACAGTCTATCATCAAGAAATTTCCACATGTAATTAAGAAGAATTTACAGATCGTTGCTCTTGAGTAAAGGGTTTTATAGATGTGTGTTAGAGCTAATAATTGTATAGTGTTGCCCAAGTGTTCTATTTGCTTAGTGATCTTGTCTCTCTAGTTATCCTATCTGTTATCGAAAGTGAAATATTGAATTCTCTAACTATTATTGTTGAATCATCTATTACTCCTCTCATTTTGTTCAGTTTTACTTTATGTATTTTGGAGTCTAGATATTGGGTTCATATATATTTGTAATTGCTATCTCTTTCTGATCGATTAATACCTTCATCATTATAAAATGTCTGCCTTTATCTCTAGTAAGACTTTAAAAGTCTATTTTGTCTAATATCAGCATAACTGATACAGGTAGATCTGGCCAGATGGCACAGCCAGTCCCTGGAGTGAGAGAGGGGTCACAGAAAGCATGAAAGACAGCAGGGGGAGCCACATTGTTAGCACAGTGCCTGATGACAGATTTCCCCAGCCCTGGGCAGAAATACGGTAGGAGGAAACCTTGCGTAGAGCATGCACAAGGCTAGTGAAGAGCTCTCCTACTCCCTTCCAGAACATGGTGGCATAGAGAGGTACAGATCTGCCAGTCTAGCAGTGAAAAGGATGGGATTGGATGGGGAGCTGAACCCTTCTGGAATGCACAGAATTTCGGGCTGGGAGATTTAAATATTGGAAGGGCAGAGACTCTCCCTTTCTCTTCCTTTGGGATCCACCATGGATGTGTGGGCCAGAGTGCTCTTAAGACCCTGTGGGCCATGGAAATTGTGTGGCTGGGCGACAGGCTCTGGGCCTCATGGACAGAGCCCCTTCATGGCCAGCTGCAGCAGTGGGCAGCAGCCCTGGACTCCCAGTGCAGGAGACTGCAGTGTGACGGTGGCAGAACCGGCTGTGTGCATGGACTCCAGGAAGCCTGAAGTCAGAGGGCCACCCCTAGCAATGCTGTGCTCCAAAGGACAGATAACAATGGCGTGGGATTTCTGGGCATGGTTTTGGGTTTTAGTCTTTTTAGGAAAAAAATGTTTTCTTCTGTGCTTTGTGGAAGAGAGGAGATTGGAGCCAGGGAGGCTCCTATTTACCCAAATTGTGTAACATCTTAATAAGGACCTTTTTCTTTCCACACCAACATTTGTCTTTGAAATATGCCTGTGCTCAGCAGTGAGCAGCCAAACCACTGTAGGTCAGAAACATAACCACTCCAATTTTTCTGTAGTTACAGTTTACATTATATATCGTTTTAAATGATTTTAATTTTATTCTATTTATATCTTTATACAAATTTTGCCTGTAATGTATTTCTCTGGTAGACAATATATTGATGGGCTCTGTTTTTTTAATTTTATTTTTTTATGCAGACTGACAGTCTGTGCCGATTGATTGGATTGGATTGTGTAATTCTTTCACACCTAATGTTATTTTAGATATACTTAAATTTAAGTTTGCCATTTTACTTTTCTCTTCAGTTTCTTATACCTGTCGTATGCCTCTATTACTTCTTTATATTTCCTTTTACAATAAGTGCATACTTTCGAATTAGCACTTTAATTTAATTAATGATGCCATACTTAATGACGAAAGACTAAATGAACAAGAGATCAGGAACAAGACAAAAATGCATACTTTTTCCACTTATGTTTAACATTCTACTTGAGTTTCTAAGTAGGACAACTAGGCAAGAAAAAGGAATAAAAGTCATACAGATTGGAAAGGAAGATGTAAAAATTTCCCAACCAGCAGGCGATATAGTCCTGTATACAGAAAATACATATATTCCACAAAAAATTATAGATATAAAAAATGATTTCAGCAAGGTTGCCAAAAATAAAATAAGCATGCACAAATCAATTGCACTTATATATACTTGCAATGAACTATCCACAAATGAAACTTAAGGAAACGATTCCACTAATAATGGCACCAAAAAGATTAAAATTCTTAAGAATAAATTTTCCCTTTAAGAAGTGCAAAACTTACAATCTGAAAACTACAGAGTATTGTTGAAAGATATAAAAAAAGATCTAAACAAATGGAAATATATTCCATGTTTGTTTACTAGAAGACATACTTAACATTGTTAAGTTGGTAATACTTTCCTAACAGATTTAACGATTTAACACAATCTTTGGCAGAATTCTTGTTGTTAACTTATTTCTAGAAATTGAAAACTTGATTCTAAAATTTATATGAAATAGCAAGAGAACCAAGTACCCAAGACAATACTGAAAAGAAGAATAAAGTGGAAATATTCATGCTACCCCAATTTTAAAATTCAGTACAAAGCAACAGTAATTATAACAGTATGGGACTGGCACAAGAATAAAAAGATACACCATTGGAATAGAATTGAGAAACCAGAAATCACCCTGTATATTCAATGAGTATGCAGAAATGGTTTGGGTGTAGGAAATAAGACAATGGGATATTAAACCAAAATTCATGTTAAAATAAGTGTTGGTCCATGGTTAATATTTGTTGTAACTATATGTGCTAGAGGCTTAACAATCCTCTACTTTTCTTGCCTTTGTCCCCTTTTTTGATTTGGACTACCATAAATTCTCCTCTTCAGAGCTAGCATCCATGCATAGCAGGTCTTTCAGCTGCTGTTTCCTATTATTCTGGTGTCTTGTTTGTGCTTTGTTAAGATCTGGGGGAGGGAGAGCAGTCCACAATATAATTAAGTTTCTTTATTTAATGAGTCTATGTTTTTGGAATGTGACCTCATGTTTCTCCAGCGGCATCACTTTTTTTCTCCCCTGCCTTCTGCTCCCATCGCTGGCTGAATCACATTTGCTTCCTTGAAGCCGTGACTTCTGTTGACTATGCCATTTGTCCCTCACCACGATCCCCACCCTCCAACATGTACTTTGGGTATGACAAGACATCTAAAGATCTGGAATAAGGGTCGGGCAATGTCTTTTCTCCTGTGGAATAGACCATTTTTATGAAATAAGCTCTGGGCTCATTTCATAATATCAGCTCTTCAGCCACTGTCAGAACTGTGAATGATCTTTACCGTGAGGACCTTGTGGGGTTACTGGAAGTCAACTCGTGGAAAGTGTATCTCCCCACAAAAATTATGTGTCTCCCTTCAAGGCTTCCTCACTCTCAAATTAGTCTACACTCAGACTCCATTAATTCTTTATGATTGCCATTTAAGTATTCTTTCCATTTTATGGCTCAGTGATCTATATTCCAGATCAACAATCTTGGCTGTGTCTTTCAGGGTGTGCCTGTGTCTCCTGATTTTCTGGTGGGATTTTACCCTGAGACTTCTGATCTCTTATCATTGGTTTTCAGTTCTTCCATCTTTTTCTTGCTGTAAGGATTGAAGTGACAACATCTAAGATCTTTCCAAGTTCTTAAAAGGGGAGATAATAAATATTTTATATTTTCAGGTTGTATGATTTCTGTCATAACTACTCAACACTGCTATTGCATTGCAAAAGCAACCATAGATAATATAATCAAATAGATGAGTGCTTTTTTATTGTTGTTCAGTTACAATTGTCCTGTTTTTTATGCTGTTGCTCCACCCTGTCCCATCCCCCCTACCACCACAGTCAATCCCCGCCATTGTCCATACCCAAGAGTCCTCTATTTATGTTCCATGACCTGCCCCACCCTCTTCTTTACCCCATGATCCCCCTCATCCCTCACCTCTGGTCACTGTCAGTTTGCTCCTTGTTTCCATGTATCTGGTTCCATTTTGCTTATTTGTTTATTTTGTTTAGGTTTCGCTTATAGGTGAAATCATACGGTATTTGTCTTTCACTGTCTGGCTTATTTCACTTAACATAACACCCTCCAGTTCCATCCATGCTGTCACAAAAGGTAGGAGTTCCTTCTTTCTTTCGGCTGTGTAGTATTCCATTGTGTAAGTGTACCATAGTTTTTTGATCCACTAATGAGCACTTAGGATGTTTCCAGTACTTGGCTATTGTAAATTACACTGCTATGAACACAGGGGTGCATAGGTTCTTTTGAATTAGTGAATATACTATACACTGAGAATTCAGGATTCTCAGTGTATAGTCCCTAGCAGTGGAATCACTGGATCAAAAGGCAGTTCCATCTTTAGTTTTTTGAGGAAATCCCACACTGTTTTCCACAGTAGCTTCACCAGTCTGTATTCCTGCCAACAGTGCACTAGGGTTCCCTTTTCTTCACAACCTCTGTAGTGCTTGTTGTTTGTTGATTTGTTAATAATGGCCATTCTAAGACTTTCATTTACAAAGGTAGACTTTTATTTACTTTTATAGATAGACTACTTAGAATAGGTGTGGGAATGGATTTTATGATCATGGGATTAAGGTAGAAATATATATAATGTTGGATCAGACCAGATAATGTTGATAATTAGCCCTTTAAAACAGAGGTTCTGGCCTCAGTGCTTTAGCTTGATGGGTTAAGAACATCTCTAACAGATTGCTTGGTCAGTTGACTGACCTGTGGACCCAACCAAAATCTATACTATATGAAGTTGAAATGCCAAATCTTCCTTTATTAAGATAGAGGAAGGTATGAGCAGCTTTAGAAAGTTTGGAATATTAAAGAAGATTTATCAATTAAGATTCAATAACATATCTCATGAGGGGCAGACCATGTAGCATCACTGTCATGAACACATTTATGAGGAGGGCTCCAGTTCACAGAACAACAGCCCCTTTGATATAAGAGAGGCCATGTACCTGGGAATAAGTTGCTTGCAACTCCTCCAAAAGTTTATACTGCTGGTCATCCTCCCTAGCTTTCTTAATGGGACCTGTAACCTGACTGTGGATTATGGAAGAAGAAATAATCAGAATTCTCAGGATTACTGGACACTGATTCTGTAGATGCCAAGCATCACTGTGGTCTACCAGTCAAGTAGGGTCTTACAGAGGTTATGTGATTAATGAAGGTGCTTTTGTTATCATTGGTTTGGTTTTATGAATGAAAGTTTGCTTTAGGTCTGTCTCATATTAGGCTTAGTTTTTCTAAGATATATCTGTTCATTTTCATACTCAATTTATTTCCCTTGTAAGGTGATGTGGGCTGGAAGAGCTTACCACCACTCAAAGGGAAGTGTTGCCTTCCAGAATGTGTCTAAAAACGATCATTAGATCATAGCAGTTGAGCTATGAGGGCCTTTCCAGTGAGCCAGTATTTTATTTGGGAGGAAGCATGAAAATGCGGCATACCCTCTGGAATATCCCTTTATCTTGTCTGGCCATCAGATTTCTTTCATCAACATGTCTACTTTTATTTGCTGTAAAACTTTTCAGTGGATTGACCCAACTGGTCATAAACAAAGACATAGGAATAATGCATTTGGATGTATGAAGTGCAGCTGTATTACTTATATGAGCCAACCAGATTGAAAACAATGTGACTAAATTAATTTTAATTTTCATCAAAGGTGTTTTATGGACTTGAAAGTGTAATAGCATTTACTTTTTAACGAGTATAAATCTCTCAAGGCATAGCACAAGCACTTTCTGATATTGCTAAGATATCAGACAAATTCATTTAAAAATGATAATCTCTCCATCAATCACAGCACAAACAGAATTGTATGAACCTGTCTAGACTGATAGATATAAATATATTTGTCAGTGCTTAAGAACAATTTTCACAAATGAATGTGTTATTTAATTCAAAGTTAAAGGGCTTATACTGAAGTTCAAATGATTTTAGTGGATTAGGTGTCATTATATGAACATCTTTGTCAGCAATTACTGAGTATAAAAATATAAAAACATGTACAGTTTGTCTAAAATAGACATGTTTCCTTTGAAAGGTAATGTGAATGTTTCTTTAGTTATCTTCTTTCATGAAGAACTGGAAATTAGATTCAGCCAGAAGAGTGTCAAAAACTTACCTTCACTTTTCCTAACTGCAGTTTAATTGAGCTTTAACATCAAATAAACAGTCTTTACCTTTCATGCTAATGCACCCAAAAGACAGTTTCTATTCATTTTGTATGGTTAAAACTACATTAGGAATATGAAGGAATTAATTTAAAGATACAGATACTAACTGCTTAA
Organism: Micronycteris hirsuta; assembly: GCA_004026765.1. NCBI lineage: Eukaryota > Metazoa > Chordata > Mammalia > Chiroptera > Phyllostomidae > Micronycteris > Micronycteris hirsuta. The sequence goes on from PVJI01003386.1 coordinate 97,698, forward strand.
ATATTGAGTTCAAAACTAGGCATTAATATGGGTGGAATAATTGGTTCTGGCTGTAGAAGGAAACCATAATAAAGAACTTGAAAGTGTTGCCACGTTTTACATAACTAGTAAAGTCTCTGAATATTTGAAAAATATTCCGAAAGAAAATGTCTTGGGGCTTTCTTAATGAGAATGAATGTGGTCTGAAAAGATCAAATAATATTCACATATGTCAAATACAGGTTTTAATAACAGTTAGAGATAATGAATAAAATTAAAGTAGGTCAATTTAAGTCATTTCTTTCCCAAAAGTAGTTACATGTTATAATCACTACTTGTTAAGATATAATTAAAAGCAAAATGAAATTTACCTAAGAAAGCTCAATTACTAAATATAAAAAAGTCAACAGGAATGATTTTATCCTCTTTTAATGTTTATGTTCATCTGTTTTATTAGCATATTGGCATTTTGTAGTTCCTGGTCATGTAAATATGATAATGTAATAACAATTTAGGTAATAAATAGTAGAGCTATGAATACAGTGTCTTTACTTTGGCACTGATGTTTTAATAGTCCACTTTAAGTGAGGTTCGGAAACAAACCAAATGCTTTTTTAGCACAAGTTAAAAAAATGTGGACATCTGTGTATCTGAAAACAAAAAAACTCCAAAGTACCGAAAACATTATTTGGATTCATCAAAAATAATACTAAAAATAGATCATAAACTTTATATATACACAAATTAAAACACACAAGGCTATAATCTTTGCAGTTTCAAAACTTGCTCTTCAGAAATAAGACTCTGACACTGAGCCTATCAAATCATGTATCTATATTAAAAAAGTTCTTGTTAGAGGGTGCAGCGTGCATAGTAAAAGGTAACTAACTGTAAATTCAATTAAATACCTAATTTTTTAAGTAAAATTAGACTTAAGTTTTGAAATCAACTGAATTTACTCTCTGGAATACATTTCAATAAACGCCATTATTTATAAGTGCCCATTTTAAATAAATTCTAGATAATCAATTTGTATTCTAGAAGTTATTGCTATAATTTCTTAATTTTTGAATGACATACAGGAAATATGAACCAGAATCAAAAGAGGAATTGATTATTGGAGTTAGCAAGGCAGGTGTCACAACCCTTACTCTCTCATAAGCATAGCAATGAAAATAAAGTTCTTAAAAATCTGCATTGTTAGCAAGTTTTAAAGAATTATATATTTACATTTATTTTTGTTATTTTAAATAAACCATTATTACAATTTGCCTTAGTATGTAGCATTGACCAAAATACCTACTTAATAAAATGATTTAGGTCTTCAGATAGATCTTCACAAATTTTAACTCAGAAATGTATGATTAATTAAATAGAGTTTGTTCGCACTAATTAAATTATATAAATATGGTTTTCAGTAAAACGCGGTTTTGATTTTTAAAAAGACATACACGTATTGTGCAACATGAATATGAAAATCAACATTTACTTTCCCCTGTTTTTTTCAGCAAGTTCACTTGGTGAATTATTATCCGTTTGTGAAGCCTCAACTTATTTGTGAAATCAATTATTGATTTTAATTGTATTATTATAATTTCAAGTCTTTGGTGCTTTGATGCATAAAGTGTCTTAGTTTGTTTATTATGAAGTCTTCTAAAACTATCTGAGTTGGACCTGGTTATTTCTTAGGTTTTCTCATTCTCAAACAAACAGTGCGACCTTTCATAGGGTGTTATTACTTCCTCATATCATTGAAGGTTTTCATTCCACATTGGTACGTGTTGGTTTCACCCTCAGAGTTTAACTATCTTGCCAAGTTCCTGGAGGTTGTTCTCTAGCTTTCCACAGTAAGACTACTGAGGCCTGTAGCTGTACCTGTCTGAGATTAACTAGTTAGCTAGACCATTTTCGTTGTCTGTTATGTGTATGCTTTCCTCCCCTTAATACAGCCCAGATTGTATTTAATTGCACAGCCGTGAGCATGATGAGAAAGAAACTGCCTTTGAAAAGCACATCTGCTTTTAAATAAGGAAAACATCTTATTCTTGTTTTTTTTCTCCTAGAATTTCCTATCTCTAGGGTAGAATATCACCAACTTTGGAAGAGAATCCTAAAGAGAGAGCTTGCATACACATATGGTATTCAGTGTGACATTAGCAGGTGCAACATTGCTTTAAAGGCTGCAGTTAGGCATTTTTAAAGTCTATGTGAAAGTGCATAGGGAACTCCAATCCATTTGATTTATGCTGAAGAATCGTTTCCACGTGGGTTATTCTTCCATATTCAAAATACTGTAGAACTCTATCTTTCTCTTTCTATTGTTGATAGCAAAATAGACCACTGATATCATATTCTATGTAAAAACACAGTATCAATTCCTATCGGTTTAGAAGAACATAAGACTGAGATATTTAAAAGACTTCTGGAGGCTGCTTACAGCCTACTTATTATGGCTGGAATTCAAATCCCCCACATTGTCTTCATGAAAATGTTGGCAGAATAACTGAAAAAAAAAGCAGAGAAGACTTTTTTTCTTTCTGTTTAAAGTTTTAAAATATCAATTAAAGGCTCAGTCTTGGTTTTCCACTGAGTTAATCTTAATTGATTCTATTTTTAGTTAATCACTATATAGTTATTATTATTTGTAGATAATCACTCTAGAAGTCATTGGAAGTTCCAAAACTGATCACATATTATCCCCAGCTCACTTTTAGAATGTTAAAAGGCTTAAAATCTCACACAAATAATCAGATATCTTGATATATTCAGTAGTTCTCCCTTATCCATGGTTTTGTCTTCTGGGGTTTCAGTTTCCTGCAGTCCACCAGGATCCTAAAACATTACATGGAAAATTTCATGAAGAAACAATTCATAGATTTTCTTTTCTTTTTTAAATTATTTTTTTAGAGAGAGAAAGAAAGGGAAAATAGGACAAGAAACATCAACTTATTGTTCTACTCTATTTATGCATTCATTGTTGATTCTTTTATGTGCCCTGACCAGGGATTGAACCCACAACTTTAGCATATTGGGGTGATGCCCTAACCAACTAAGCTGCCTAGCCAGGGCACAATTTATATGTTTCAGATTGCATGCCATTCTGAGCAGCATGATGAAATCTGCCTCCATCTTGCTCCTTCCAATCTGGTACATGAAGCACCCCTTTGTCCAGGGTGTCCACACTGCATGTGTACATACTACCCTCGTGTTAGTAAACATCGTGGCTGTCAGACTGACTGTTGTGGTATCTCAGTACTTGTGTTCCAGTCACCTTTACTTTACTTAATAGCTCCAAAGCACAAGTGTACCAATGCTGGCAATTTGGGTATGCCAAAGAGAAGCCGTAAAGTGTTTCCTTTCATCGGAAAGGCAAGGGTAGTGCAGTATATTTTGAGAGAGACCACATTCACATAACTGTTATTATATTATATTGTTATACCTGTTCTATTTTATTAATGATTAGTTATTTTTGGTAATCTCTTATTGTGCCTAATTTATAAACTAAAGTTTACCATAGCATGTTGTGTGTAGGAAAAACTATAATATATATATAGGATCAGTACTCTATGAGGTTTCAGGCATCCACTGGAATCTCAGAATGATGTGTTCCGAATAGATAAGGGAGGGACTACTGGTTAGTTACTAACATGAAGTAGGAAGCAATGAGTGACAAAGAACAATTAAAGTATTGTGTGTGCTGAATAGCAAAGTATGTATACATTTATTTTAAAACTTTAACATAACTGCTATGATCCATTGCTGTCACCCATTTGAGCAGAAAATGATATCTATCTGGTTTACTAATTATACCATGTATATTAACCTTGAATTTCAATTAAAAGGCAAATGCTGAGAATTAGTATCATATTTGTGCTCTTGATTCTTCTGTATATTCCCAGTGCCGACTTATTTTGTGGTTATTATATTGGTTATACTGTATCCCATCTGTTTTACTGATGTTATTTTGATCAATTCTCTAAAATAACTCTGGAGGTACATACTAATATCTCACATTTTCTGATCAGAAAGACAAGTCAGGCTCTTATGTAGGATGAGCTACATTTAAGCTTTACCACTTTACCTCTGTAAACTGTGGCAAGTACTTAAACTTTCTATAATTCATGATCTTTCATCTGTAAATGGGGTATACTCTGTTTACTTGTATTTTGGAAGGGGGTTAAATAAGTTAAATGTATTGAAAATGTCTAAAAGAGAGTTGGTACATGTCAAGCAGTATATGTTTGCTGTTATTCCAATAGCACAGATAGTTCATTGAAAACCAGAACACCAACCCAGGTATACCTGGTTATTTCAATTATTTTGTGAAAAACAGAATTCCCATGGAAATATATAAAAGGGGATTATATAACTAATGTCCGTTTTTCACCAGTAAATAAAAAGTTTTGCTAAATGCTTTTTCTGTCCATATTAAAATGATCTTGTAGTTTTTTTCTCCTTTAATTTGTCAGTATGTTCATTTTCCTTAATTGGTTTCTAATATTAAGCAAATCTGGAATCCCAGAAATCCTAACAATCAGCTCAAATTAATGAAATTATAGTATTATTTTTCATATTACTACACTCCATTTGTTAGTGTCTGTGTGTCTGTTACTCCATGCAAATGGATTTTTCTTCATTCTCTGGCTATTTTCTACATCTTCTTTTTGTCTTTGTTATCCTGAGTTTCTTTGTGATGTGTCTAAGCGAGAACTGACTGCTTCCTTCCCCTCTCCCTCCCGTTGTCTGTCTCCCTCCCTCTCCCGCTCTGCCTCCTTCCTTCACTCCTCTCCTCCCACTTATACTTGCTTGGGATTCAGTGAACTTCTTCATTGTGGAGACTGGTGCCTTTCATAAGCTCTGCAAGCCTATCTCAGGAGTAAATATGACTTTATTTCTAATTCATCTAAATCTGATAGTCCTTTGGAGCCCCAACTTAATGAAGGTAGTTTCTCCCCAGACTTTGGTGTCAGCCTTTTGTACCTCTGGTCATCGTTAGATCTAAGACCCTATTATATGAGTTGCACATGCTTTCAAGACATAAGAGGTTACAGTGTTCTGCTTTTCCTTCTCGATTTCTGTTTTCAACTACATGTTGGTTTAGCTGTTTCTTACTATTATAAATTTTTCTAAATAATTTTCAAAATATTAAATTATTTATATACCATGTTCAGTTATTTTTATTAGAACTTAGTGCTATGTATTACCTGGAAAAGAAATGACAAATTAGTATTCTTAATTACTATGCATGCATAATTAGAACGTCCATTACTCACCAAAAATAAGTTCCCATCAACTATTTTTTAAATACCTATTATGTGTGAGGGACCTTTTTCAATACGTGGGACAGATCAATGGACAAAAGAAATATCCTTGTGCTCATGGACTTTACATTTTAGCTTACTTTCCATTAAAAAAATAATAATTCTAAGATAATACACCTTTGTTGTGTTTACTAATCTTCAGGGAATCACAGTAAATATTCTAACTGTTACTTAAAAAATTGCAAATGCATATACCTTAGTTTCTATTGTTATTTTTTATTTTTTATTTCATTTGAATGTCAGTAGACAATCACAGGAGGTTTCCAAGTTGCTCTCAGTCACAGTATAATAAAATTGGTTAATTTAGCTTACTGTATTTTTTTTTTCATTTTTAGGTGCTCACATAATGTGATTACATAGTTTAGATTTACTTTCTTTTAAAACCTGATATTTTCCTAAATCCAAGCTTTTCTGAACATGTACCTTATCTTTTTGTGTGTTTTTTTTTGTTGTTGTTGTTGTTGTTCCCTGGAGGCCTGCTAAGATATTTGCTATTGAGTTATAATTAAATATTTTAATTGTTAATTTATTTTTATTTTTCTACATCTGCTCCTGCTTTTTAATAGTCCCTTTTTATCTCTCTTGTTTGTACTTTTTTCTTTCCTGGCCAACAACATTTTAAAACTGTTATTTGTTGTTGCTATTTGGCCAGGCCAGTGCTTTCTATTTGTCTCTGTTCCTCTTTCACTGCAATTGATTTTTAACCACCCAGAGATAAACTGTGGCTTCCAGCTGCTCTGTGGCTCTAGCTGCTGCAATTCCTTCTTCAAAAAGGCTGAGTGAGCAGAAGATGACTCGAATCATGAGCAGGAAGCGCATGATTTCTTCCCTCATGCATCTTTGACTCAGCGTTTGGCAAAGTCTAGAGATGTTGAGGTATTTCCAATGGTCTCATTCTTCTACTTTCCCTTGATTGTTCCAGCACTTATGAGCCATTAGAACTTCATGGAAAGGGTCATCTTTTTTCACTGCTCATTTATATAAAACTATTTGAAAAATATGATTGTATGTTTCAAGCGATAGTTGCGATGCTCAAGTGAAAGAAAAATATCACTCAAGGTAAGTTTATTTTCTGACTTCAAGATTATCAGAGGCTGTACCATTCGCAACAAACATTTAAAAATAATTATTTGAGAGAGAGTTATGTAGTGAAAAACGGTTAACATAAAGTAATAGATTACAGGGAAAATGTAATCCAGCTTCAGGAAGCCTCAGGTGTTTATTATCAACTTGTACTTTAAAGGAAGTCTCAGGTTTACTTTTACATGATTATATATAATTTTAGGCAACTGATTTATACTATCAAGGCCTTAGTTTGGCCATTTATGGTATAAAAGTTTTAAATTCCTTGCCTTCTCTGATTCCTTAGAGTGTCTTTGTATGTACATTTGGCATACAGTAAAACTTACTGTCTCTTTGCACATGTAGTCCTGTGCACTTTAACACATTTGTAAGTTTATATACCTACCTTCATTTCAAAGACATGGAACAGTTTTATCTCCCCAGCAAATGCCTCATTCCACCCTTTACAGACATAGCCTCTGCCACCCCAGTCCTGGCTCTCACTGATCGGCTCTCTGTCACTAATGATGTCTGTTTGCACATGTCACAGAAATTGAGTCATACAGTGTGTAACATTTTAAGATTGGAGTCTCACTCTGCATAATGCCCTTGAGATCATCCAAGTTGTGTATACTGATAGGTTTTACTTCCTGAGTAGTATGCCATTATTCTGGATAGAGCATATCATTCACCTGCTAATGGGTGAATGAATTTGGGTTGTTTCAGATTGGGGCAATTATAAATGGAACATTTTATAAACACTCAGATGCCAGATTTTTAAAAAATATATTTTTTTAATTTCCCTAGTGTAGCCTGCTAGGAGAGGAATGCTAGGTCATATGGTTGGGTGCATGTTTAACTTTATAAGAAAACTGCCAAATCAATTTCTAAAGTGGCTGAGTCATTTTACACTTACACCAGTGGTGTGAGAGTGATCCAGTTCGAATTCTGATCAGCATTTGTACTGACAGAAAATCTATAACCAATTGATTCTTAATAGACATGTAGCAGTACTATCTTATCTTCATTTAAAATATATTTACCTAGTGGGTAATGATGGTTAGCATCTTTTCACTTGTTGGTCATCTGTCTCCCTCAGTAAAAGGTTGATTCATGTCTTTGCTCATTTTCTAATGTGGGGGGGACTTTTTTATGGCTGAGTGTTTTAGAGTTTTTCATGTAGTAAGGGTATAAGATCTTTGTTAGATACATGACTTGCAAATATTTTATTCCAGTGGATAACTTTTTTTGGTTAAGATTATTTTTAGAGCGGTTTTAGGTTCACAGCAAAATGGAAAGGAAGTTACAGAGACTTTCCATATGTAGACTTCCCTCTACAAATGCATAGCCTCGCTCATTATCAATATCTTCTGTAGTTGGATACACTAGTTACAATTGATAAACGTACAGTGAAACATCATAATCACCCAAAGCCCACACTACTTTACATTAGGAATCTCTCTCGGTGTCGTGAATTCAATGGGTTTGGACAAATGTGTAACACGAACCCACCATTTTGGTATCATACAGAGTATTTTCTTTACCCTAAAAATCCTTTTTGCCCTGTAAATTCATTTTTATGCCCACCCAAATCTATGGAAACCACTAAATTTTCTGAAATTTCAACTTTATCAATAGTTTTGCCTTTTCCAGAATGTTATATAGCTTCAATCATATAATATGTAGCTTTTTTGATTGGCTTCTTTCCCTTAGTAATGTGAATTTAAGGTTCCTCCATGTCTTTTCATGGCTGGGTAGCTCTTTTTTGGTGTGTGAGCAGAATAATATTTTATTGTCTGGGTTTATTAGTGTTGATTTATTCATTAACCTACTGAAGGGCATCTTGATTGCTTTTAAGTCATGGAAATTATGAATGAAGCTTCTATAAACATCTGTGTATAAGATTTTTGTGTGGACAGAGTTTTCAACTCTTCTGGGCAAATACCAAAGAGAGCAATTGCAGGATTGGATGGTAAGGTATGTGTCTTTTTATAAGAAGCTAGCACACTGTCTTCCAAATAGCCTGTGCCATTTTGCATGGCCATTAGCAATGAATGAGAACTCCTGCTGCTCCACATCCTTGAGTGTCCGCCACGCCAGCGAGTGTGTAGAGGTGTCTCCTTGTTGTTTTGTTTTCATTTGCGTTTGCCTAATCACATATGATGTGGAACATCTTTTCAGGTGTATAATTTCAATTAGCATATCTCCTTTGGCCCTGTGTCTGTTAAAATCTTTGTCACATTATTTTTTTAATCAGATGGTTTGCAATTTACCATTAAACTTCAATAATTCTTTGCATATTTTCAATAACAGTTCTTTATCAGAAATATCTATGGTAAATATTTTATCCCAGTCTGTAGTATGTTGTTTAATTCTGTTGACATTGACTTTCACAGAGCAGAAGTTTTAATTTCAATAAAATCCAGCTTATCAATCATGGATGCCTTTGGTGTTGTCTTTAAAAAGTCATCACTACACACAAGGTCATGTAGGCATTCTCCTATGTTATCTTCTAGGAGTTTTAAAGTTTTGAAGTTTATGTTTAGATCTGTGGTCCATTTTGAGTTCATTTTTATGAAGGGTGTATTTCTGTGTCTAGAACAGTGGTTTTGCAGTGCATGTCCAGTTGTTCCGAGACAGTTTGTTGAGAACAGTCTTTGCTCCAATGCATTGCCTTAGTTATTTTGTCAAACATCAGTTGAGTATATTTATGTGAGTTTATTTCTGGCCACTCTATTCTGTTCCATTGATCTATTTATCTATTCTTCTGCCAATACCACCTTGTCTTGATTATTATAGCTTTATAGTAAGTCATGAAGTTGGATAGTGCCACTACCTAACTTCGTTCTTGTCATTCAATATTGTGTTGGCTATTCTGGATCTTTGGTCTCTCCACATAAGATTTAGAATGAGTTTGTTATCCACAAAATAACTTCTTAGTATTTTGATTGAAATTGTACCAAATCTATATCCAGTTATATGTTGCATTATGATGTAGTGGTTAAAAATGGACTACATATATAACAGTGGTTTCATAAGATTGTGATGGAGCTGAAAAAAATGCCTATCAATCACTTAATGTCGCCATGGTAGTTATAATTTGTAGTGCAATGCATTACCACATGTGTGTGGTGATGCCGGCCATAGAAGTACAGCACATGCAATTATACACAGTACATAACAGTTGATAATGATAGGAAATCACTTTGTTACTGGTTTATGTTTTTACTATCTATGCTTGTTATGATTATATTCGAGTGTATTCATTCTACAAATAAAAAAGTTGGTTGTAAAATAGCGTGCAGTATGAGAGAGACTTCAGAGCGTATTTAAAACTTTGACAGGCACACTGTCTTTCTTGTCTTTTTTGTCTATCTACATTAACAATCTCTCGATTTCTGCAAGTCATTATACAATATGGGAAATGCACTCCTCTTTTCTCATCAACAATTTAGTCTATGCAGATTTAAGAGTTAGTCATTGAATGGGAAACAGAGTCATTCTGGAAAGGAGAAATAGTGATTGTGAATATCTGGAAGCAGGAAAGATAATGTCGTGCATCTTCACTGGACGGCAAATAAACTCTGAAACAGAGCATAAAGAAGAGAAGGGCAGAGAAGCAAATGGAGGAACAAGTAGCATATTGAAGTATTTGGACAGAATACTGTCAAGCTACTGCATAACCTTGAAGACATACATGCCTAATTTATATTTTAGAAGAAGCAAAATGGATCACATGGCTAGCACTAGGATACCTTGAAGACATACATGCCTAATTTATATTATAGAAGGAGGAAAATGGATCACATGGCTAGCACTAGGAATCTGGGAACGTGAGAAATAGCATGGCACTTTTGAAAACCTAGGAAAAATTTTCATCATAGCCAGATTTGATGAGAGCTTGTGCTATGGACAGAAGAGGAGGCTGCAGCAGAAGGCAAAGGCCACCTGGTGACCAGTCTGCAAGTTACACTAATGAACTTGCAACTACTAACATGAAGCCAAAGAAACAGGTTCTGGAACATTTTGTGCCATATTCACTATTTATGTAGTTATTTCCTTATTGGTAATAAGTCATCCAATTACAATGGTTGCTATAATCTGAATGAATCTGATTAATGTTCCTTTTTATGAATTATACTCATTGAAGAAATTTCACACAAATATATTCAGTCTTTCCTTTCATAAAATTATATTAATCATCCATAGATTTGAATAAAACTTTCTAATTTATAGTCCTTTAAAGGAATCATTTAACTTCATACTAACAAGGAAGTTGGTAGGATGAACACTTTAACACCATTTTACAGATATAAAAACTATGGCATATTTTTAAAAATGTGCTCATTATCACGAAGTTAGTGTGTGATACTATTAAATTCAAAGCATGCTCCCTGGATAGGTTTTATGTGAGCCTACTGTATTTTAAACATACTCTGATATTTTGGTTTCAATTATTTGAGATGTAAAATAAAGCATCTGGATAGGCAGACAACTGGGGAGGGGATGGGTGGGGAGTGGAGGGATTGAGCAAAAAGGAAAAAAAGAGAACATGAGCCACACTGTGGTGGGGGGCAAAGTGAGGAGGGGATGGGGGGATGCACAGTGATGGACAGGGACGTGACTGGCGGAGGAGGGGAGGCGAACACCCAACGCAGTGTACAGATGAAGTGTTCTAAAATAATGCACCTGAAACATGTATAATTTTGTTAACCAGTGTCACCCCAATAAATTCAATAAAAAGGTAAAACAAAAAACCCAGAAAAATAAAGTAAAAGATTAGTTACTAGTAGAACTAAGAAAAACCTAGTTATTCTGAGGGTTTATATGCCTGAATATTTTTGTGAACTTTAACCTTGAACAATAATTCTATTCAAATAGAAATATTTGAAGAAATTCAAAGACAATATTACACATTAACTACAAATGAACTTACTGTCATGCTCAACAATGGTACATGAACTATTTTTAGTTTTTTTATTTGTTAATATTCATGCATCTAAATAGTGTACTCTATGAAACTAGAACTTTTCCTTGCATGTTAAAAAGTCTTTCGTAGCACACATACTTTACAAAAGTATAGATACTTTTCAATGTTGTCTAAGAGGTATATGTGTCTGTGTGCATAGGCATGCATGCATATGCAATTTTTAAATTTCAAGCATTGTTGATTTTTCTCTTAATTTTAATTCAATTTTTAACTTTAAAAAATTATATTACTCCTGTTGCTTTTTCATGTTTTTAAAAATCAATATATTGGTTTATTATGGGAACTCTTTCTGTTTTTCAGATTGATTGATTTCAACAAGTATATTTAAAGTATATTTAAAGCTGCATTTGTTTTTAATGTTATATACTTTTGCTGGTGTTCATTACTACGCTAGAAACTGTGTCTGTTATTTGTTACAGAATCTATGCACTTGTTCATTTAAAAAGCATATATGCAATGGTCATCTCATGCATCTATGCTTCCCAAACAGTGTTTATAGTGTATATACTTGGACTGCCATTACCAAGACTTTTTACCAGAATGTGACTGTAGCATCCAATTTAGATATCCCTCCATGCCTGCCATTTCTTCTATTATTTCCGTGTAACTTGGCCGATGAGAATATTCATTTTGGCTAATTTTATTCAGCAACTTTGGATGTGTACAGATCTCAAATTGCCATCTGTTTTATCAACAATTACCACTGCGTGGACTCCAGCAGCAGTCCTTTGCACCTGACACATAATATCATTTTTCTATTACTCAGTGAAAGCTATACTTTTCTCTGGTCAAGTTTTCAATAACATTGATGTTATTCTAATTGCATGTATTGGTGACCTCATATATTCTATTGACTCTGAGGAGTAATAAGTTGGAAATAATTCAATGTCTTCAACCAAGCAACTAATGATATGTAGTGTATTGGAGATATATGCTACATTTTACAGTATAAAATATATCACCGCATTAGTCATATCCTAAACAAGAGTCTAACCTTGTTAAAATATGAGTAAATAACAATAAATATTGAATAAAATGGAATGTAATAAATAGCAAAGAATTTACTGAAATAGATTAATGAATGCTAATGCTAAACACGATTTTTATAGTACCAGTTCCAATAGTTATATTGGTTGGTGAGTAGTTAATTATATGAAACTATAGAGGCATGGAATTATTATCAATCCAGGCAACATTGTATGCAAAAGTAGATTTAAAGTGGCAAGATGGTCAACACTAAGGAGCAGTGGAAGGTGCTGGAAATAAGCACACAAATAACAGATGAAAGATCATCAAAGGAAGGGGAAATAAATACATGTTCTCCAAGGTAAATGAGAGTGCAATTTCAATACAAAGATATAAGGTAGGTCATTTTAAAAACTATTATACCTTATAGTTTCTATTCCACATTGAAGGTATACAAAAGGATGGATCAGATATATAAGATAATCTGTTGTCCCCTTTAATAGTTATATGAAGTATATGAACTTTCTTTTTCCTTTCTACCAATCCAAACTCACTAGTATTTTTTAACTGTAATTTTGTATGCTTTAAAAAAGTAGATGATGACATGGAGATAAAATTTCAAAAAATATATAATGCTTCCAAAGGTCTTAAATCTCTTAATATTTAATTCATATATTTCGAATGGGATTTGGAATGAGAGATTTCAACATATGAAACAAACAGAGGTAAACTCAGAAGCAGCACAGTATAGAGTGGTCCTGGGGACTTTTATGGGGCAGATGAGTCATCGGTTTAGGAGAAACCCCCTTTGTAGTGTCGGTAATGATTGAAGAGAATATTGGGTGGGTTGTATAAAATGAGTCATCTCGGTAATGCATGGTCATCTCACTAGAAATTAAGGGAAAATGTGGTTTCCCTTAAATCCTGCTTTGGAGAATCTGTTAGTCTGTTTGGGCTGCCACAACAAAGCAGATTTGGTGTCTAGACAACAAAAATTTACTTTTCCACAATTCTGAAGACTGGAAGTTTAAGATCAATGAGCCAGCAGGGTTGATTCTGATGAAGATCTCTATGACTACTTTCTCATTGTGTCTTCAAATGATCTTTTCACACCCCCCTGGTGTGTGAAAAAGTGTAAAGACATTGGTCTTATTGGATTAGAGTCCCAACCACATGGCCTTTTTTAACCTTAATTATCTCTTTAAGGACCTATCTTCTAAAGGGTTTAGGTCTTCAATATATAAATATTTGGAGTTACAATTTAGTCCATAATAGGGAATGTCAGGCCATGGGAGACATAATCTGGCCTAGAATGCTTGGAACTTTGGAAGATGTATCCATCTCTCTCTCTCTCTCTAGTCAATCATCTATCTATCTATCTATCTATCTATCTATCTATCTGTCTGTCTGTCTGTCTGTCTGTCTGTCTATCTATCTATCTAGCAATAAACAAAGACATAAACAATAGGTAAAGATTTCTTCATATCAGTAACACAAAATTCTCTAAACATTGAAGCAGAGTGAAAAACAAAGGAACCTGTATATTTTTCTGCTATCTTAGCCCTTCACAAGTTCCCTTCATTAAAACTCTGTTTCAAAACACAAAGCTGACAATTGCTGCTCCACAGCTGCAACCTCAGTCATTTTCATCAAGAACTCACATCATGGTGGCATAAGACATTCTTTCTTTTTGCCCCCCCTTTTAAAAACTAAAATTTAATGTTCATCAAAGAATATAAGTGTCTAAGTGGGAATTGTAGGATATACACCATATCCCAAGGAGTCTCAACAACCTGTGCACCAGGTTATTGGCAGACGGACCTCAGTATGGGCTATGGAAATGGAGGGGGCCTATGACCTGGCTTCAACTCCTCCTGGTCGTGGCTGGGGAATGCCTGGAGAGTGTTGACTTGGGCAGACACCCACAGATGAAAGAGCCTTTGTAAATGTCCAGGTTTCCTCAGAAGGATTTCAACATTCTGGGTGTTTTTTGTGTTTTTTTTTTTTAAGATTTTACATATTTATTCTTAGAGAGGGGAAGGGATGGAGAAAGAGAGAGAGAGAGACATCGATGTGTGGTTGCCTCTCACGTGGCCCCCACTGGGGACCTGGCCCACAATGGCCCGCAACCCAGGCATGTGCCCTGACTGGGAATTGAACCTCCAACACTTTGGTTCGCAGCCCGCACTCAATCCACTGAGCTACACCAGCCAGGGTCAATGTTCTGTTTGAAGCAAAACAAAATAAAACAACAAACAAACCAAACCCAAATCAAATCAAAGAAAAACAAAACAAAATGACTTTAGACATTTTGGAGAGAGCAAGAGAAACTTTGCCAATGCCTCTCCCTCCCACATGGCACAGCATGGGGCTGAACTAACCTATGGTAGTGAGTGAGTACCCAGTTTCCCTAGCTGTTCTGGACATTGTTGGAGAAACCTATTTTGTTTCTGCCGTACCCTGAGTATTGAGGTGTGATCTCTATGGCTGGGGAGAGGAAGGAGTTCCAGGAAGAGGCAGATAAGAATATCAGGAAACATTAAAGAGTCACAGTTCATGCTGCATGCATTTAGAACTCTAGCAGAAAGCCTTCCCACAAGCTCCTGAGATAACCTCACCTAAAGATTCCTATAACAAGACTGCAGGCATTTTCAGTGGCCTGAGTGCCAAACCCACACTCCTTCTACCCTGCAGCTAGTTTCCTGTGCATATACTTGCAGGCAGTGGCAAAAGCAGGCTCCAGTAGATAGATAGGGATTACGTGCAGAAAATGGGTCAGGGTCAATGGGCAAAAAGAAACCATAAAATTGAGCACTGGAAATACATTCAAGAAAACAAGAGAGATTTCCCTGATACCAAAGCCAGATAAGGACACAGCAAGGAAAAATAAAAACTATAGACCAAAATCTTTGATGAATATAAATGCAAAAATTATCAACAAAATATAATCAAACCAAGTTCAAGAACCTGTTAGGGATCAGTGAAAAAGGTGAAGGGATTATGCAGTACAAATTGGTTGTTACGGAGTAGTCATAGGGAGGTAAATTGCAGCATAAGGAATGTAGTCGATGTATTCTAAAACTATGTATGGGGCCAGGTGCATATGATCTATCAGGATGTGATTTATCAGGATGGTCACTTAGTAAGTAATGTAATGCCTAGTCACTGGGGTGTACACCTAAAACTAATATGATATCATATGTCAACTGTAATTGAAAAATAAAAAATGATTTTTAAAAAGGATCTCACACCATGTTCAAGTAGGATTTATTTCAAGGGTAGTTCAAAATATAAAAATCAATTCTGTGATATCTCACATTTATTAGTATTTAGATAAAAATTATTTGATAATCTCCATAGATGCAAAAATATTTGACAAAATATAATACCATTTAACGATAAAAACTTTCAACAAATGGATCTAGAAGGACATAGGTTTACATTATAATTTCCACATATAGCAAATCCACAATTTGCATTATACTCAACAGTGAAAGGTTGGAAGTGTTTTCTCCAAGATCAGGAGCAAGACAAGTATGGCCACTCTCACAACTTTTATTTAGCATAGTGCTGGAAGTCCTAGTTAGAGCTATCAGGCAAGATAAAAAATAGACATCCAAATTGGAAAGAAAGAGTAAAATTGTCATTATTTTCAGACGATATGATATTATATACTCATAGATATAATCCTAATGACTTTACTAAAAACTGTTTTAACTAATCAACAAATCTGGTAAAGTTGCAAGATAAAAAAATCACTATATAGAAATCAGTTGCATATCTATACACTTACAATGAAATATTTAAAAATAAATTTTTAAAAATACCATTTACAACAGCATCAAAAACTAATAAAATATTTAATAATAAATTTAGCCAAGGAAGTGAAAGATATGTGTAATAAAAACTATAAGATTTTGATGAAAGAAATGAAAGAACACATATAAAAACACACCTTGTGTTTATGAACTAGAAGAATTAATATTGTTAAAATGTCCATACCACCCAAAATGATATACAGATTCAATGAATCCCTATTAAAATTCCAATGGATTTTTCACAGAAATTTTTTAAAAAACCTCCAAAACTTGTGTGAAACAACAAAACACTTGAAGATCCAAAGCAATCTTGAGAATGAACAAAGGAGAAAGCATCATACTTCATGATTTTAAACTTTGTTACTGTTATAGTAAACAACACGATATAGGGCTGGCATAAAAATAGATGCACAGACCAATGAAACAAGGTCAGGAGGCCAGAAATAAATTACCGACATATAAGGTCAACTAATATTTGACATGGGAGCCAAGAGTACTCCGTGAAGAAGAGTTCTTTAATAAATGGTGCTGGGAAAACGAAATAACCACACATAGAAAAATGAAATTGGACCCATATCTGACACCACTCATAAAATTAACTTGAAATGGATTAAAGACTTAAAAAGTAAACCTGTAACCATCTGCAACAGGGGTAGAGTGAAGGTCAGAACTCAAGGTGCTTGAGGATCTTGAAAAAAACCCCCACTAACTTGACTTGGCAGATCAGAGGAGAGGAGGTCGGGCATTGAGAGTCAATTTGCATATCTTTGGCAACTTGGCTAGCTTAATAGTTATGCTAAAAAGCTCTGCCTGCCATGCTCCAGGCAAGGGAGATGCCCTTGACCTTAACCCGTGATGTATCCCGGCCCCTTTCCCATAAAACAGGAGGTGGTTTGGTCTGCTTCACAGGGCCACGCCTTCCCGTACTAACGGTGGCAGCAGCGGGAGAAATGCAGAAGATACCGAAAGACTGACAGATGCAGTTGATTGTGGGAGGAGTCAGAAACGGGTTACGGAGGAAGCTCTGGCCCAGGAATTAAACAAGGCAAGGCAGCTATTCTCTGCTCTTGGCCATGCAGCTTGGGAAGGAGAAGGGATCTTGGCCCCGGGGGTTGAAAGAGAGCAGTAAGAAGGGAGAAGTAAGCAAGCAGCTCTGTCGTTATAGTGAAGAAGGAGGCCCTGCGACCTGACTAACAAGAAAGGAGATGCTGCCGCTGTGACTGCGCCTGCTCGAGCTGACTCCAGAGCTCCAAAGCACTTCCTTGCAAGACCCTGCCCTGCTAAACCTGGATTTCACCTGGACTCTTGGGCCTTGTGCCTATTTACCTGGTCTCTGGACTATTGGATTCTGATTACTAGTACCCCACGTCCTGAAGGAGAGAACTGCTGCATAAGGATGGCGACTCTGGTACCTTCCAAAGGGACTAGAGAACTGTTTGTGCAACCAGATTAAGCCCAGATAAAAACATGGGAAAATTTGGGGGATGTTTTTGGCTATTAGCCTTTTGGGGATCGTGGGAAGTGCTGGGATCCATGGGAAAACTGGGCTCAGAGCACGAATGCTCTAGACTCCCCTAAGGTTGGGATGTTGTAAGTAAAGACCTGCTCTTCCCAGCATTAATTGTCGGGTCATGCACCAAGGTGCCACATGAATGGGTCCCCGTCTGCTCAGCAACAATAAACTAGAAAAAAAGAGGGATAAAACCATTTGTCATTGGTCTTGGCAACAATTTCTTTGGATGACACCAAAAGTATATACAACAAAAGCAAGAGGCAATTAGTGGGATTACATCAAACATAAACACGTCTGCCCTATGAAAGAAATAAGCAACAAAATGGAAAGGCAACATATGGAATAGGAGAAAATATTTGCAAACCATTAACAGAAGGGTATTA
Organism: Micronycteris hirsuta; assembly: GCA_004026765.1. Classification (NCBI taxonomy): domain Eukaryota; kingdom Metazoa; phylum Chordata; class Mammalia; order Chiroptera; family Phyllostomidae; genus Micronycteris; species Micronycteris hirsuta. The sequence continues at coordinate 115,730 of PVJI01003386.1, forward strand.
TTATGCAAAATATTTAAAGAACTCATGAACAAAAAAAAATAAATTCAATTATAAAAGGGGTAGTATATAGACATTTTTCCAAAGAAGACATCCAAATGGTCAACAAGTACACATAAAAGGATGCTCAACATCACTACTCATGAGGGAAATGCAAATCAAAACCATAATAAAGCACCATCTAATTTCTGTTAAAGGGGCTGTCATCAAAAACACAAGAAACAACAGGTGTTGGTGAGACTGTGGAGAAAAGGGAACACTGTACATTGTTGCTGGGAATATAAGTTGGTCTAGCTGCTATGGGAAACAGTATGGAGTCACTAAAAAAATTGAAAATAGAAGTATCATGTGCAAAGCAATTGCACTTCTGGATATATATTTTAAAAAAATGATAACAGGATATTGAAAAGATGTCTGAACTCACATGTTTATTACAGCATTACTCACGGTAGCCAAAATAAAGAAACACTCTCATTGCCCATCAATGAATGAATGGATAAAGAAAATGTGTATATACAAAATGGAATATTATTAAGGCATGAGAAAGAAGGAAATCCTACCATTTATGCATGGCCTTTGAGGGCCTTCTGCTAAGTAAAATAAGTCAGAGAAAGACAAATGCTGTATGATATCATATATATAATGTATAAATGATCTCATTGAGCCAAATCATAGAAACAGAGAGTAGAATGATGGTTATCAGGGCCTGGGGGATGGGGGAAATGAGGACATATTGGCCAAAGAATATAGACTTGCATTTAGAAGATAAGTAAGTTCTGGAAATATAATGCATAGCATTGTGATTATGATCAATAATACTGTATCATATGTTTCAAAGTTGCTAAAAAGCTAACTCTTAAATGTTCTCACCACAAATAAAGAAACGATAAATTTGTGACATGATAGAGGTATCAGCTAACACTATGGTGGTAATTATAGTGCAATAAATAAATTTATCAAATGAACACATTGTATACACTAAATTTATAAAATATATGATAATTATATCCTGATTAAAATTAAAAGTGAGATTACATAGATAATACACCTAAAATTTGGATTATGTAATGATTAATGGACCTGGAAAATATTATGCTAAGTGAAATAAGCCAATCAGAGAAAGATAAGCACCATATGAATTCACTTATATGTAGAATCTAATGAACAGAATAAACTGTCAAACAAAATAGAAACAGACTCAAAAATACAGAGAACAGCCTGGCTGGTGTAGCTCAGTGGATTGAGCGCAGGCTGGGAACCAAAATGTCCTGGTTTGATTCCCAGCTGGGGCACATGCCTGGGTTGCAGGTCAGGTCCCCAGTGAGGGCCATGTGAGAGGCAACCATACATTGCTCTTTCTCCCTTTCTTCTCCTCTCTCTAAAAATAAATAAATAAAATCTTAAAAAAAAATACAGAGAACAGACTGATGGCTGTTAGAGGGGGCAAGGAGGATGGATGGGGGTGGGGGTGCTGGATGAAAAAAGTGAAAAGATTAAACAAAGTAAAAAAACAAACAAAAAGTCATAGACACAGACAGCAGTGTGCTGGTTACCAGAGGGAAAGGCGGGTGGGAGGAGGTAGAAGAAGGTAAAGGGCCCCACGAACAGTGACGAAAGGAGACGTGGGGTGGTGAACATATATTACAATACTCAGATGATGTATTATGTAACTGTACACCTGAAACCTGCATAATTGTATTAACCAATGTCACCCCAAGAAATTCAATAAAAAATGTAATGGCATGCCTTTTTTTGAGAATGTGTCTGTTTATAGCATTGTTCTTATAATTACCGTTATATCAATGTTTCTCCAAGTGGTGAAAACTTGCAGAATGCAAGAAAATATATTTGCAGACCTTCATGATTCAGAAACACTGAACTAAAATATAATAGCTTTCATTTTGAGAATCAACCCAACAAACACTTGGTAAACAAATCGAGACACAATAGGCTGTAATTTGAGCGCCCTGATGATCCACAGTGTGTTCATTTCTCACAGAGAAACCGCACACCACAGAAAACATGTTTTTGTATCTCCAGGAAGATATTTCTTAGAAACTTGTAAGTTAAATAAGTAATCAAGCCTCCAACTATGAATAAGAATGACTCAGGGGAAAAACAAAGAGTCTTCAAATAAAGAAGAAAATGAAGAAAGAAATTGTAATACAAGATTGCAGCAAGAGAAGTCTAGGAAGCAGGACCTAGAGAAATTCTTGGAACCCCTGTGGCACCTGGGGCACTGAGAAGGTAGGGGTTGATGAGGAGACTGAAAGCATCTGAACGAAAGTATCCTAGGCGTTCCGGTTTCTCTATTCAGCATAGATATTATTATTTCTTGGAGACTAACTGGTTCTCCACAAATTACTTCGTAAATATTTTTACATGATTTGTATTTCTCATAAACCTATTGAGATTTTAATGACACAAGTAAGTCTCATGTTTTCAGATAAAACAATATGTTTAAGAATGATAATTTCTTGTGTATTTCTTGCATAAAAACATTCCTCATTAACATTCAGCACAGCAATTACTAATTCAATGTACCAATTACATACCTTTCCCTGATTATCACCGTTGCTGGCCCTTTCATCCACATAACCATCACCATACCCCCTTTGCCTACGTGCTGGGTAAGAGTCTCTGAATTTCCTGGCAACTTTTTCTCGGTGCAACTTTTTAAAGTGCATCTCCTCATACCTTCTGCTTTTTACCTGTTTGGGGGATTTCTTTTCCTTCTTTGCCTCTAAATTATACTGGTATTACTGGTTGTCTCAAGACTATATCAATAAAAAAATGTGTGAATGTGTGTGTGTCTGTATAAATGAATATTTATATATCTTTTTCTTTTTTATCAACTGATTGAGGGAGGCTTTTTTTTTCTTTCTGACAGTGGAATTTGGCACTGATAGCTTCTTATCAATAGGTCATAGTATTTGTTGGTGAAGGTTAACTAGAAGATAAAAAGTGACCTTGATTTTTGGAAGTTAATCATTCAAATAAAACAATGAGTATATAGTTAATTCCAGAGAAATAGTGCTGTTTGCACTAAAACACAATAAGTCAGACACTATTATATCAAAATCCAAATTTGAATTTTATATGGTTTATTAAAGATAAGAAATTCTCTAAGTACAAACATAAACAAATCAGCAAAAGAAGTTAAAACACAAGATTTTGCTGTACAAATTCACAATTTAAATTTTTATTAAAAATCACAAATTAAACTACATAATTAGGTATGTATTGCTTTTCTGTTTAGTGGACATCACTCCCTTGTATTCAATTTAGTGCCGGCTATATTTTGGAAAACATTTTGTCCTTCCAGGTACTTATTAAAGGAGAAACATGAAAAATGATGCAGAACTAAGACATAAAGGTAGAAACTTCACAAAGAGGAATGAATCATTACACATTCAACAATGAATCTCATCAAAATTGTTCTTAGCATCACATACTTTACATTCAATGGTCAATCTATGAACAAACTAGTGACTGAGCTATGGGCTCCCCATCTCATTTATCACAGCAGAACTATATCTTTCGCATTTCAAGAAAATTACAGAAAATAAAACTGCAATAAAACCAAAAAGCTGGAAACAGAGATGACACCCATGACAACATTAAAGAAAGGAGACTGAAGTTGTGCAGCCATCCGCTCAACTTACAATTAATGCAGCACAAGATCGATGTCTGACTTTTCCCGGTGCAGAATCTGTCTGAACCTAAAACAGGACCCAACGGGAAACAAATGCACACCAAAATAGGTTTTATTACTAATTATAGCTGATGTATATGTCATCACTTTCTAGTTATACACGTACATATATATACATGTATTTTTTCCTGTGGCTCAACTTTAATTCAGTTCATATATGTAAATCTATAACATTTATTAATCTGCACCATGGCTGAGATGAATCTGTGATTTAGATCTGAGCTAATACAATGCATTTCTCCCAAGGTGCTTATTCTTGGCTATAATCATTCTTCATCTGAGAGATTTCTATTAGGTAGACTTGTCCTGAAGTAGGTATTGGAACTAAGAAATTGGATTAAGTGATCGAATATGTACACGGCTAGAGAAGAAGAGGGGCAGGTTAAGCACAGGCTGAGAAGGAGGTGTATCATTAAAGATGGAACTGGACCATGTAGAATGTCCTAGCCGCACTCTAACCACGAGGCTGCCCTACACTCTTGTTCACGACAGGTCAGTCATCTTCAGAATGGAGGTAATGTGGTGCAGAGAGCATGAGCAGAAAATGTTCAGGGATTTTATTCAAAACTTACCTTGTACTTTTCAACTTATGTTTTCATGCAAAATAAATTAATACTGTAGAAAATATAACTTTTATTAACAGCAATACACTTTTGACAGTACATAATCAGTTTTACATTTGTAGATCACTGCCAGACTTCACCAGTTGGCCCGCGCCTGACATTGCTCACAGCAGGAAAGTTAAAGAAGGACGACCTCTTCAAAAAAAAAAAAAAAAAAATCATAGTTCATCTACTTGTTTTAGAACAATGGATAAGGACTTGCAACTCCATGGATATGTGCTTATCACTGATATGAATCTCATTTAATTCCCTGTTGCTGATTTTTGAAGACCTAGTTTCTAAATCTGTAGTATAGGCCTGAATTCTAATCTAAGAGATTCAAAGTAGGTGATTAATAGTAATAATCACAGTGGTGAAAACTTTTTTTTTGTCTGCTTATTCTTAAACCATTAAGTATTAAAAAAAAATCCTGGAATTAACTATTTTGTTCCTGTGACTATGAATTTGTGTTCATATAACATAAATCAGGATTAACACATACAGCTAATTTGGAACTATACATAAAATAAGTACAAACATTAACAAACAAAACTGTCTGCATTTTCTCATCTATAATTTGAGGACAATAATTCTACCCACTTCATAAGGCTGCTGTATGCACTGAATAAGCCTACAACATAGTGTTCAGTAATCCCTAATTCATATTATTATTGTTTTAACTTTCTCTTTGATTTTCCAAACATCTAGCATAATTTCTTATGTACTCAATAATAGTTAATAAATATTGTTAAATAAGTTAATGAATAAAGGCTCATGGATGGTCATGCAATTTTTTAAAAATTATATTCTTAACGAATGAATAAGAAGAATAGAGGAATTTTTATGGTTTTGGAAAATGCAATTCACTCTCTATTAACAACTTAGCTCTTTGCCCTCATTCTTCAGTACATTAACACCCAAATACTTTTGTGGACAACACAATAGTCTTGCCAGTTTTACTCAGACTGGAAGACTTTGTCTAGCCTGAGGTCACCCACAACAATGATGAGAGAAAACAGTTTCCTTGTTCTGATACTTATTTTTGGAGAGTGATGATGGGTGGTTGGGGTAGGGATTTGAAGAAGTAAATTATTTGGAAAATGCCCTGGATTTTGTCAGGTTGTCTGTGGTACAAAATATTCTTTGTTATACAAAGTCACTTTCTAGCTAATTCTCATTTGTATTTTTTCACTTTTCCACACTGTCTTCATTAAGTAACCATTTGCATTTGGTGTGTTCTACTTTTAATTATGTCACTACTTAACTAGAAATATTTCTTTTCTCCTTTGTTAAGCTACATAGTCTCCTTTTGCTTTTTAAAAAGGAATATAAATAAACCAAATCAGATTAATCATCTTTAAGTATGGTTGCGTTTATGGCACAATCACATTTAAAGGATAACAGGCGTCTCTTATCTCCCGTTTTGTCTTTTATCCTGTGTTCATTAACATCTTTACTGCCCAGGTATTTGTATATCTGTTTCTTCAATTTTAGGTTACCTTATCCACACTGCACTCCACTCTCTACAGCTAGGTAATTCTTGCCCTCTGTAGTGGCTTGAATAGTGGTCCAAAAAATAAGATGGGTCCAGTTCTAACCTCTAGAACTTGTTAATAGGACAATGACTCCGAAAGGGTCTCTGCAGATGCAATTAAAGATGTTGAGCTGAGATTATCTTGATTTTAGGGTGGGTACTAAATCCAATGAGCAATGTCCTTAGAGTGGAAAAGCAGAGAGAGAGAAACAGAGGAGAAGGTGACTTGAGGACAGAGGCAGAGACTGCACCAATTTGCCTGCAGCCACCAAAATCTAGAAGAGAACGGAACCGTTTCTCCCTCAGACACTGCGGAAGGAATCAACCCTGCCAACATGTTGATTTAAGATGTCTGATTTCTGGATCTATGAGCAAAGAAATTTCTCTTATTTGAAACTACCAAGTTTTTGGTCTTTTGTAATAGCATCCTTGGGAAACTACTACACCATCCTTCCATTCATTTTAGGTTATAGTTACAACAATAATAGTCAGAATTTGGAGCCATACCAACTGGATTTGACTTCCAAGTTTTCTACTTACTAGATGTTTGGTCTTGGGCAAGTTACTTACCTTTCTGTACCTCATTGTCTATAAAATGGGAATGAATAACAAGTATTCACTACATATGAAACTATTAGAAAAATTAAACATTACTATTTTTAGTTGACATATGGTAAGATAATACTATATATTTGTTAAATAAATAGATATGTTGATGGATACATAAACATGTTCCATAAAGTTGTATTTAAGTACTTGGTCCTCACTGGCCTCCTGGCCAATTTCTAACGCATACTTTATCTCTTACTTATGGCTGCATTTCAATACAGTTAAAGTATAATAGTTACACATAAGTGCTCAAATTATAAATCTCCAACACGATTAATTTTCTCAATGAAAACACACCCATGTATACAGCCCCTGAGTATTCACTACTTCTCACCAAAGGAAAACACTCTTTTGACTTGTAATACTGTAGATTAATTTTGCCTGTGTTCAAAATTTACATGAATGGAACCACACAGTATGAAATATTTTGTGTCCTGCTTGTTTTTGCTCAACATTATGTTTGTGAGATCTATTCATGTTGTTTATTCTCACTGAAGTGCACAATATATGACGATTATATAAGTAAGTATACTAAATTTTGGGGGGGCACTTGAATTGTTTCTTGTTGTGTTTATCTATAATAGTGTTTCTGTAAATATTCATTGTTATGCATTTTGGTGAACACTAAGCAATGAAGTGAGGCATATACCTAGAAATTCCATGTCACAAAATGTGGTCAATTCAGCTTAAATAAATACTGTATTTTGTCAAAATAAATGCACAAATTTATACTTCACTAACAGTCTATGAAGCTAAAAAAATTGTTTACATGCTCTTCAACACTTGCAATCATCTACCTCTTATTTTAGCCATTCTAGCACATATTAAATTTAAATTAAATCTGTGATTCCTTGATGAATAGTCATGCTCATAGCTTCATTTGTGACTTTCATGTTTGCCATTTGCCCACTTTTCTATTGGGTTATGTGAAGATTTTCTTTGACTACTTCATAGATAATTTGTTATGTATTCTGCATGAGTCCTGTTTCAGGTATGAACATCATTCATGTTCTCTCCCAGATTGAGCTTTGCCTCTGCACTCTCTTAATGCTATCTTTTGATGAACAAATGTTCTTAATTTTAATGTCATTCAATCGATCTTTCTTTTTCCTTTAGAATAAGAACTCTGTGCATTGTTTAAAAATTTTTACATGTCCCAAGGTCTTAAAGATTTTTCTCTTATGTTTTACTTTAGAAAATTTAGTGTTCTACATTCCCCTTTAGCTATAAAAATTATGTGGACCACTTTTTCTTCATGATTTGGGGTAAGGGTTAAGATTCTTTTCTTTTTTAAGGATAAACATGCACCTCTTATTGAAAAGATCATTGTTTTAAAGCTTTAGTGCAGTGCCAATTTAACCAATCAAAAAAAAAAAAAAACAAACAAACCTCATTTCTACAATTAGACAGTAAACTTAAGAAGGATATAGCAATATTTTATAACTTTTGTTTTACTGACTATATCCTCCACAGTCAATGGCTGAAAGTGGCCAGATGAGGAACGGTGGTTTAGTGCATTCTGTTTAATATATTAGTATCTTTTAAAATGTTTATTCTTTTCCAAATAAACACATACTTTCCTACTATAAAACCACATTTTATTATTCTACCTGATTAAGCTGATATTTAAAGTAATTCACATAACCCTATAACTGAAGACAATTTTATATTTTAGTTGAGTTTATTATTAGCTTTTTCCTTTGCTGATGAGTATCTATTAAATTAGGTAAGCATTACAATACTTGTATATTTACACAGCCTACCACATAGTAGATACTAAAGAAATATCTTTGGAATACATAAATAAATGGGAAACCCCATTTTCCACATATTATGCTCAAAAAAGGAGGGAAAGATAATGAGTCAAAATAAAAAGATGGGATGAAGAAAGTATTTCTTATTTTTCTAAGTTGCATGTGTTAATTTGTTTGATTCCAAGTTGATGTTTCTGTATATGCAAGTATGTATGTTTATATGTATACTATTGTATAATCCCTTCATACTTACTGATTCACAGGATAACTTGCAAAAGAAAAAAAAAAACAGCGTTTCTGCAGGTTAGGGCCATATTGTAATGCGTCTATGTAGCACGATAAAATGTCACTTTTTCTGAAAAACTATTCTGTGACAAGAGTTGGCAATTCTAAATGCTATATAACTATCCTCTGAGCTGTTTACTTCTTGTAAAAAAAAAAAAAACTGTTACCTTGATAAGGTGTGAAATCATTCTTAAGATATGGCAAAACTGTTAACCAAAATCTAAAAGTGCTACTTTAAAAATATATCAGTGAAAATCCAAGTGAGAATATAATCAAACAGAAATTATTCATTCATTCATTAATTCATTTACTTATTCATTCAAGCACATTGTTTTACCCTCAGTAAAACAATCATAAATTATTTTGATGTGCTTCTGCTCACATACCTCACTCTCAAATGGAAAGGAAACCAATTTAGGTTTCAGAATGACAGGTGAGAGGTAGGTATATTCGGAGGTCAGGGATGCCAGGGGGCTGCATATTTAGGTTAGGTTTCTCTCTTCAGGAAAGATCTCTGTTCTCCCTCTCTCTCTCTCTCTCTCATATAATTTCTTTCCTTTAGCTCAAGTTGAGAGTTGAGCTTATACTTATGGTGAATGCACACAAATACTAATAAAGCACTGCTAGAAGTCTTTTTATTCAGCTTGTTGAATATGCATTGCCAAAACTCAGGTACCATATAGAATAAAATAGAATATACTTGATATATGGCCTTTCATACT